>RJWH01003134.1:0-138095 GCA_004363575.1 Solenodon paradoxus | reverse complement strand
TCTGCACCTGGGACAGGAGATACACACAAAGGCAATGACCACTGGGACAGCCCACATTCCATCAACTTTGGATTGATTTACAAAGTGTCTCTAAATTATTTTCCCTTTTCTCATATAGAGAGAATATTAGTTTTTCTTTTTAAAAAGTGTTTATTGAAGTGACAATGCATTGTGAAATTATATAGGTTGAAGAGAAATTTTTTTAAAGGAAAGGGGCAGGCAGGAATGAAGGCAAGTAGGCAGGCAGGCAGGAAGAGAGAGGAAGAAGCAGTATTTATAATTTTATTCAGTTGTTCATCTTAGTTGTTCCCCCTGATCCCTGGATCTTGATCCTGGGTCCTTGGGATGTATGCGGAATATGTCCAGTGGCTTTACTTGCTAGGCTACCAGGGTGTGCCAAGAATATTATTTTCTTTCCTTTTTTAAAAAGGGAACAGTATAGGCAAAAAGAGTAGGTAGCTAGGCAGGAAGAGAGAGGAGGAAGAAGCATTTTTTAAAAATTTTTATTTAGTTGTTCACACTGGTTACTTAACCCCAGACCTGGGACTTGAACCCAGGGGTACGTGACTTGCTCCTATGGAGGTGACTGACACAACCAGTGCTCCACCAGGGTGTGTCAAGAATACTATTTTCACTGATGAAAAATGGTATTCCCCTCCCTCCCTCCCTCCCTCCCTCCCTCCCTTCCTCCTTCCCTTCTTCCCCGCTCCCTCCCTTTCTTCCTTGAGGAGGGGGAATATATGGCTATAATGATGAGGACAACAAAAGGAAAAAGGTCTACCTTGTGAGCAAGGAAGCAGGATTGCAGAGGTCAGCAGGAGGCACGCTAAAATTAAGTCAGTACCCAGTACTGCCCAGGGAGGCCAACTCCACCTAAACACCAGGCAGGTTGGGAGTGGACTTGCAGAAAAGATATTTCCTTAATAACTCCCTAGCAACTCTCGTCAAGAGAAAAATAATTTCCATTCCCTGGACATATAAGGGCCTCACTTGGCTTACACCTTTCTGCTGTTCTTTGCTGCCAACAGAGAGTTTTGTCTGTGCTTCTCCTACTAAGCTTGCTGCCTGCTGTCATCCATGTCACTCGAATTATTTCCTGAACTGACTGCACTGCTGGACACACTGGGCCCACTTGTGACATAAATAAATGCATAAATACAGAAAATGAAAAGAAAATAGTAGGCCTAACATCTTTTTCTAACCTATATATTAGTCTCCAAATGGAAAAGGCTAACCAACGGAATGTCTGTATTTGAATACAGCATAGCAGCTCAAAGCTGAAGTAGTCTGTTGACTTAATAAAACTTTTTAGCAGATTATATGCTTGCTTCATGGAGTTCTGCGGAGTTAGTCTTTCAACAGCTTTCACATACGACTGGAAAAAAAAAAGGGTCATAAAATAGAAAGAGTATGAAAATAATCTTTAAATTTAAAAAAGAAGGCTTTAAGTAAATCAAAGCAAACTATTCTATGATCTCAACTAGAGACTGATTGGGATCAAAAAAAAGAGCCTGAAAAGAAAGTGCTATCCTAATTGTTAACAATGAAAGTTCTGATTCGTAAAATTTTGCTGACCTTCAACTTCCAATATTTCTAAATAAAGCCATGTGTGTGTGCGAGTGAGTGCATGTATGTGTGTGTACATGCACACGTGTACCTTAAATATGAATTTCCCATATTGGACTTTCAATGTCAGTGGGAAGTTAAAATTCATTCTAGAGAGCAAAGAAGTTGAAATCCAGCTATTCTAATTAATATAACTAGGATAGTAACTTCCACATCTAAAAACGTCCTTCACAGCATTTTATATGCAACTTCCTCTCTTCTAAAATAAATACACAAATGAACCTCTCTCAAAAGTCATAGCACAACTAAAATTTCTAAGAATCTATCTATTCCAGGTTTGAGGTGGATTTCTAACTCTTCTGAAAACCCAGAATAACTGAAATGCTTTTTAAAGAGAGGTACAGAGAGGAGTGAAGGAATGATAAAAAGCTTTATCAATAAGCAAAAGTTAGAAGAATTTATCACCACAAACCAGGTCTACAAAAAATACTAAAAGGTGCTATTTAGTGTATATAAACCTCACTTAAAAACAATAAGACAGCAGATTTTAAAAGTGGGGAGTAGGAGAAGATAACAAAAATGTGGGTGTTTAGAATGAGTGGAAGACAAAAACGGACATTATATGATGATTAAGGGGTCAATCCAGCAAGAAGACATAACGATTATAAATATATATGCACCAAATGAAGGATCATCAAAATATATTTAGCAAGTATTATTAGAACTGACAAAAGACACCAACAGTAACACAATCATAGTAGGAGACTTCAACACCCCACTTACAACAATGGACAGATTGATCAGGCAGAAAATTAATAGGGAAAAAGCAACTTTAAATGACCAACTAGAACAGTTAGGTCTAACAGACAAATACCAAATACTTCATCCAATGACTATGGATTTCATGTGCTTCTCAAGTGCATGTGGAACATTCTCAAGGATAAATCATATGCTGGGACACAAAACATGTCTCAACAAATTAACAAGGGTTGAACTCATAACAAGTATCTTTCTGACCACAATGGCTTAAAATTAGAAATCACAACAAAAAGAAAGTTGAAAGACCCCACATTAATTGGAGACTAAACAATATGCTTTTGCATGACTCTTGGGTAAAAGAGGAAATCAAAAATAAAGAGAAAACTCTCAAGACAAGTAGAATCAGAAATGAAAGGGTGCAAGTTATAACAAATACCATAGAAATACAAAACATCCTAAGAGACTACTGTGAACAATTCTGTGCCAACAAAGTAGAGAACCTTGAGGACATGGATAGATTTCTAGAAAATTACATTCTATGAAGACTGAACTGGGAAGAATTGGAAAACCCTAGCAGAAGAATCACAAGCCAGGAAATTGAGGATGTAATCAAAGGTCTCCCTAAAAATAAAAGCCCAGCCTTTTCTAATGAGTTCTAATGTGTCTTATGACGTCTTCAGAGAGCAATTCATACCTATCCTTATGAAACTTTTCCAGCTATTGAAGAACAGTGAAATCCTGTCATTTGAATCAACATGGAAGAATCTGAGGGGGATCATGCTAAGTGAAATAAGTCAATCCAGATGACCTCACTCATAGGTGAAATGTACATAGGCAAAACAAAGGAACAGATGAAATAAAACCAACCTTTGTACACTTGCAACAGAACTGAGGTTACCAATAGGGAGTGAGATGTGGAGGGAGGGGTGGGTGCAAATAGTGGCAGAGCCCACTGGCCAATTGTGAAGAACTCTTGGTGATTTGGCGGAGGGCAGGGCGAGTTGGCATATATATGAGGAATGGGGAACCTATAGATGTGTTTATTTTAATGTGTAGAATAACTTACTATAATAAAATAAATGAAAAAAAAACCCCAACAAAAAACTTCTATTCCTCAGCTACATTAGCTGCATTCCTAGGGCACCATGTGTTCATTGGCTACCGTATTATAGAACAGAACATAATATAAAACACTGTCACTACCACGGAAAACTCTATTTGAGGGCACTGAATTGGATTATAAAAAAAAGGTTGCTTAGCCCCCCCATCCAAGACTGTTGTCATATCCACTCCCCCAACCCCTGTCCCCGTGACTCAGGCAGCTAAGACTCAGGTGGCTAAGTCACAGGCTATGAAGTCCCTGGAACCACAGTGAGACCCAGGGCTGCAGGTTTAAAAATTTTTTTTAAAAGTTACTTAAAAAAAGAAAATTCTGGCTACTTACTTTCTGACACAGATGTCTATATAATATGCAAGTTTTTCTTATTTTCTAGAACTGAGAACACAAACATGAAGTCCTTGGGACTGCCTTCCAGAAGTTCACAGCTTAGAATTGTGATAGTAAATTAATCTACGTCTCTGCTCCTCACTAATTTACTCATTTTTTAAATGCTCAGTAAATCTGCTCAGAGGGAGTTGTGACACCAATGTAAAAACTAATGATATGGGACCTCCATCGATGCAGACATTTCCCACCATTTGGCAAAAAAGAAATTACTCTCTTACACAGGAGTTTGTTCCTATAGAAAGACAGTTTAAAGACCACTTCTTCCTTCATGTAAGCCGCTTAGGCAATAAGAGGCAGAGACAAGGGAGCCCTTGGGCTCTTAAGTGAGATTTTATTGTCCCATGTGCAGGCTGGGAAAGCTCCTTTCTGAGGAGAGACAGAAAAGAGCAATCTAAGGGAAGCTGTGAGACAGAAGTTTTTAAGAGGATAGTCTCTGACTAGCATGGAGGGGGCTAGAGGTGGAATTCTGATAAGGCCATCTGACTGAGCTGTTGATTTAGGGGTAGGGAGTCATGGGCTAGAATGTTAGGGGAGTGTGGAGGAGTGGGGATAGAGTCCTTGAGTTCAGTAAACAGGAGGGGTGTTGAACAGCCTCTGGTCTTGCTTTAGGCTGCAAAACGTTCTGTTTCTCATGCTTGGCTGTAAAGTGACAATTTTCAGTCCTTTGTCTCCTTTATCACTTCTAAGTGGCATTCCCTGATTCAACCTCCTTCTGCAACTTCCTTCCTTCCTTGGCAGCAGAGCCTGGTGGCTGGACTGCCTGGTTCAAGCACAGGCTATTTACTAGCTGTGTGAAGCTCTCTGTACTTCAGTTTTATCTCCAGTAAAACAGCAATAACACTATCAATATTGAGGTTTTGTAAACATTTCATGACTTGAAACCTATGAAGTACTTAAAGCCACATAGACAGTATTCTGTGACTGTCAGCTAGAATTAACATATTCAAATATTTCTTTTCCACCTTCAGCTAAAAGAAGGCATATGTGCATACCTCTGCCCTAACTGTAACAGGCTGGGGAACCCAGCCCATTCCTGGGTTCTTGGGTTTCTATTACTAAGAAGTAATAGAGATTTGCTGAAGTCCAAATGATGCCTTAGACAAGAGCTTTGTTGGGCAATGCCCTAGTGCCTTAGTGGAAAAGTCAGCTGCCTCTGGCTGTCACAGTTAACATGCATCTGGAGTATTGGGGTTTGCATCCTGAGCTGGGGGTTAACAACCAAGATTAACAACTATTTAGTATTTCGTATTAAACTAAATAAATGATTCCTCCTCTCTCTTCCTGTCTACTCATCTTTATTCCTGCCTGAACCTTTCTTAAACAAGCAAAAACCTTTATTGGTGTGCCCTGGTGGAGTGGCGATTAGGTCAGATGCCTCTGAAGGAACACTGTCCATGTACATCCCAAGGACCCAAGTTCAAGTGCCAGGTCTGGGGAAACAATCAATGTGAACAATGAAATAAGAATAAAATAAAAATGCTTCCTCCTCTAGAAAAAAAAAAAAAAAAAAAAAGACAACCTCCCAAAACTTTTATTGGGAAGTGGGGTAAAGGAGTACCCACAGAGGACTCCACCCCAAAAATAAAATCCAAAGTGGCCCCTTTGGGCAGTCTTGAGCTGATACTTTTAAGCATTTTCAACAAATCAATGGCTTGCAAGGGAAACTTTCTGCTGCATTCCAGCCTGCAACCTGGGGTGGGGGACGGTAGGTGGCAGTCGGTTAGCAGATAAAATCTCTCCCTTGCCAGGTGCTCGTCTCCTGTAGTGCTGCTCAAAAGAAAGGCATGGTTTAATTACTCAGAAATGGAGATTTACTATCTTCCTCAATCTGGAGGAAGTGGGAACTTGGCATCCTAAGCATTTTTAGAGGAAACCGGAAATGGGATGGTCAAAAAGCAGGCACATAATCATCGCAATGGAGAAGTTAAGGACCTCTGGAAGAGGGGAGCTCAGCAAATGTTTCCTTCACAAAGAGGCAGCTAAAGCTTTCTTAAATTGGAGGTTTTAGCAAAGGAGGGGCTAGTTAAAGGTAAAGGGACAAAGAGGTGTCATCTCCCCCTACTCCTGGCTTCTCATGGCAGGCTGTCTCATAACCTAACAAAAAACGTCCTTTCTTGTTTTCACATGTTTTAAATTATATCATCTACTGCAGGTATATGCAGATATCTGTCTCTACTACCTGGTAAGTGAGTGGAGAGCAGCCAATCTTTCCTAACCTTGATTTAACCACTGCTCCACCAGGGTGTGCCTATGTGCCAGTTTAAACTTTAAAACTGTGTGGTGTAATATGGTAGAAAACTTCACTCTGACTCCAATGCAAAAGCTAGTCTGCCAGGAATTTTCCACGGTACTATGGAGGCTGTAGCTACATCCTGTTTTACAGAGACTGCAGCTATGTCCTGTTATCGTGATCAAGGATAAGCAAGCATAGCGTCCCTACTCTGCAGCTGCACATAACTGATAAAGAGTTGCCAGCAGAAACCACCTGTAGTCAAGGCAATGAATCGTTACCTCAGAGTCTAAAAGGAGCACACCGCACACCTCCCCCCACCGCCCCCATTGCTCACCTTTGGGTAGAAATACCCCTGAGACGGCACCTGTGTTTGCAATAAAGTGCCTTTCCTCTAACCTTTTGAGTGCTGGGTTGTCAGTCCTATCACTGTCTGGAGGCTTTGCCATAACAACAGCATACAAGGTGGACAAGGAAGTTACCCAAAAGAGCCCAGCAGGGGAGGGGAGTCCTTTCATCAAACCCCCATAGTCTCATTATGACACAGGCATAGAGTAAAAGACACCATATAAACTGGACCTGACAATAGCAGATCTCTTATAACAGATTTTAATCTATCTCAAAACAAAGAGAAGTGTAAGTATCTTGTAATTTAGCAGTTTTTTGTACACTTTTAGAATATAGTTTTATAAGGCTTTTGAAAGGGCTAACCAAAGTAACAACTAAATAAAAGTAAATGACGTGCTCTTTCCTCCTGTCTTCCTGCCTGCCTACTTGCCTTCAATCTTGCCAGCACCTTTCCTTTTAAAAAAGAAAATTGAAGGTCAGAAGACAAATCTGAGAAAGAACAGGGAGAAACTATTAGAAATTATATCTGATGAATTAGTAGAGAGTGGTGTATCCTGTGGCTCAGGCAGCTCAGATTCTAGTGTGTGGATCAATAGCCCAAGGACTCAGGTTCTCCACCTGGGCTGGGTAAGTAAAAACAGAGTAACTAAAGAAAAGATGCTTCCTCTTTTCCTCCTTCCCTCCCTTATTTCCTCTCTTGGAAAAAAAAAAAAAAAAATTAAAAAAGTGATGGAGAGTGAAGAAAAGGCAGAATCTGAAGTTATTGTCTAAGCTATGAATTGAAGAATATTGTTACTGGTGAGCCCTGGTGACTGAGCAGATAAGGCCACATACATCCAGAGCACCCAGGCCCAAGACCTAGGGCTTTGGGGGTAGAAACAACCAAGATGAACAACTAAATAAAGTGCTTCTTCCTCCTGACAGGTAGCTAACCAGATACGAGCGGCATGCAGGAAAAGGGAAATCCAGAGCCAGAAAATAATACATCAACACAATACATTAACCCAGCCATCAGCACTGAGCCATTGCAGTGCCGACCCTGTTTAACAAAGCCAAAGCCAGGAAGTCAGCTAAATTGAGTTTAAAGTATGGGTAAACTGCCAAGGCTCCCAGCCCACATGCCAGGGTAAAGGGCTACTAAAAGGAAATCAATCTTAATGGAGCTAATACAAAACTTTCCAATCAATTTGAGAAGAGACCATCGAATGGCCAGTAGAAAGCTTGTCCCACCTCAGAATGCTCAAGAACTTGTTGGGGCTGCGACTCTTCTTAAAAATGGAGATCTCCATCCCATTTTGGGTGCTTGCCCTCCAGAGTGATGTGGGGGCTCAGGAAAGAATTCTTGAGCTTTAAGAGTGAAGTTTTATAAGGAAATGGAGGAGACAGAAAGCAAAGCAGAAGACAGTGATTCTGGGCAGGAATAGCTGCCCTGCAGACTGGAAGTTGGTTGGATTTATACTCTTGGGAAGTAGGTTCTGGGGGGACCCCCTTTCTAGTTCTTTAATTAGCAAGAGACTAGAACTCACAAGGAAATTCAAAAGCAAAAGGGGATTGTCCAGGAAGCTCTCCAGGAATGTGAAGTTGCCTCTGGCATTCTGGTGGTCCTTGATGCCTTGGGGAAAATATCTCTCCAAAGGATTAGAGATAAGCTTTGACCTTTTAGGCCTCTAGTGCTCAAGAAAAGGCCTGTTGGTGACTCAGGCATCATCCCATCCCAACTCTCCCTCTATCAGGAGGACCTACTCTCTTTTGGGGAGTGCCTTTTTTTTTTTTTTTCTTTCTAAATAAAACCTCTTTTGTTTCACCCCTGTGCTTTAACTTTCCTTTCTTTTATGGGCCTTCTGGGCCGTGCTTTGAAAAATTCTCTTTCAGGAGACATAAGCTCCCAGGACACCTGAGGAAACAGGAATACACACATGTTCACATTGTATCACTCCTCTCTCTTCCTATCTGCATTTTCTAAACAAAAAAACAAACACAAACAAAAAAAGGTGCACCCTGATGGAGCAGCGATTAAGTTAATGGCCTCCAAAGGAGCAAGTCAACAGAACTCTGGGTTTGAGTCCTAGGTCTGAGGGAAACAACCAATGTGAACAATTAAATAAAAATGAAAAACAGGAATGCTTCTTCCTCCTCCCTTTCTGCCTGCTTACTTGCCTTCAGGGAAGCAACCAGTGTGAACAACTAAATAAGAATGAAAACTAAACATTATTCTTTCTCCTCTCTCTTCCTGCCTGCCTACTCACCTTCATTCCACCTGTATCTTTCCTTTTTTTTTTTTTTTAAAGCATGTTGTGACTAAGAAAGATAGGAAATGAAAGACAGGAAATGCAAGATGGTTCTACCAAGTATGTGAACAGCCACAAGTCTCATCCAGAAGCAAGTTAGAGTCAGTGGACATGGCGACCCCACCCTGTTTCAGCAGATGTGAGGACCGTATCTTGTTTTGAAAAAGACCCTCTGCCCTCTGAAAAAAATATTCTGGGACGATTCCGAAATCAACACCAGCCATATGTTTAACCACATCCTGCACCTACATTGTCCCAGCAGAAACTTCCCGTACCCATTCTTTTTCCAAAAGAAAAACAACCCTCTGACAGTTGTCACTTATCCTATAAAAAGTGCACCAAGACCTGAGTCCAATGGAATGCCCACTCTGGGTGAGCCTTCCTGGCCTGAATCGGGAAAATTAAAGTTGTGCCTCAGAGTATCTCAACTCTCTTGTGTCGGTCTCTTTCGTCATGGATCTCTCATAACAGTATATGATAGGCAAATGAGTATGTATCGAGGTTTCAGAGAGTCAATAATTTGTGAAAGGTTTTGTGTGCATGTGTATATTTGTTGAGAAAATATGTCAATTATCCATGCAATAGAAATCTCCAAATGAGTTGGAGAAGGCCTGGGTCAAGCAGGTACAGATGTACATTAGTGGAAAATACTGAGTAGTTTTTAAAGTAGGTGACACTGGAGTATAGATGTTATTTAAGTCAAGAAACGCCTTCAGCACTAGTAATAAATACTTACCAAAGGAAGCAGCTACTCCAGCAAAGATTGTAAAAAGGCAATAGTTAGTGAAATGATTTTGAAGATTAGCTATGAAGTTGCATTGTGCAAAATAATGATGGACAGTTTGTAATCTGCATGTGCTCTTGTCTGGCTCAGGTGAGAACATATGAGTGGATGAGTACACATTACATTCTAGTGAGTGAGGGAAAATCGATTCAGAACCCCTGTCAAGGAAGATTGGCTGCCATCCGTATGTGAGGTGATCAAGAAAGATCAAGGGCAGGAATAACAGTAATGGGGGAAAATGCAGCAAGTGACGATTAGGGTTGAGAGTGGGAATGGGTGGGGAACTCAGTGAATGCATGGAGATAGAATTGGGAAGGCTTGGTGATAACTGAACCTGGGCATCTATCTTTCAAAACCTTCTGCTTTGAATGCTAACCATGAAGACATGAACTCTGTTAACATTTGGAGCCTGAATAACTGGGAGGATGTTGGTGGTACCAGCTCAGAGAAGGAAGACAGTATATGTGCAGTTTTAAGAGGAAAGATTGCACTTGGATTTGAATTAATTAGGTTTGAAATAATAGAGGTGAATGAGTGGTGGGTCCTTGGAAATAAAGTTCTGGAGATCAGGAGAGAGATTAGGATTATAGTCATAGTTCTGCAGATGATCATGTAGAGACAGAGTGTAAAGAAAGGAGATTCAAGGTCAAATGCAAGTGGGATGACTAGTTTGCCTTCATCTAGCAGGAGCGAGAAACATCACCTGCCAGAGGCATTGGAGAAAGTCCAGAATAACATAGTCTCATGGAAGGGCAGGGCTTCAAGGAGAAGTTTCAAGGGCAGTTTTGAAGGGTCAGGGTGGAAGTGCCTGGAGAGATTATAGCGAATTAGCAGAGGCTTAAAACATCCTTTCAAGACAGATGGGAATTAGCTTATTTTTAAAGAGTTGGAAGAAAGATTACTTTACTTCTTCTTGGAATTCTTGTCTTGGTTGATAAGTCATACATTTATGATATTCTAAAATGCCTTTTGTTGGCACGCTCTAGTGGGCTAGTGGTTTAGTCCACTGCAGCACAGTCCACATATATCCCAAGGTCCCCAGGTCAAGACCCCAGACTGGGGCAAACAACTAAGATGAACAACTAAATGGAATAAAGTGCTTCTTACTCCTCTCTCTTCCTGCCTGCCCCTGCTCAATTTCATTCCTGCCTGCACTTTTCCTTTAAAATAAATAAGTAAATAAAAATGAATAAAATGGTTTTTTTTTTTTTACAATTTTAGTCCATATCCTTCCTTATGGAAAGTAAATGGCTGGTACTTAATGCAAGGTGATTGGGATTGAAGGAGGCATAGGAGCTGCTGGTGGGGCATTCAGAGTGGGCATGTAGGGTCCAGCACTGTCCATCTATTAACTGATTTCCCTCTTAACCTACCTCCAGTTTAGGTACTTCTTGACTTATATTTGTGATTAAAAAAAAAAAAAAAATCAATCTGGGCATGCCCTGGATAAGCAGCGGTTAGGTCAAGCCCCTCCGAAAGAGCTAGCCACCTACCCCTGGGTTCGAATTCTGATTCCGGACTACGCAACCAGTATAAACAACTAAATAAAAAATAAAATAAAATAAAGATGCTTCTTTCCTCTCTCTTCCTGCCTGCTTGCCTGCCTACTTGTCTTCATTCCTGCCTGCACCTTTTCTTAGGGGGAAAAAAAAATCAGTCAGTTTGAGCTTCAGAGATTGTGTGACTTGCGAAAGACTGCACATTACAATTTAGTGAAAGTGAGGAACAAATTCAGGCCTGGTTTTAAAATCTGTAATATAAAGACATTGCTTTATCCTAATCTGTGCCACCCTTTTGTTGGACGATCCTTTATTAAATCGGTTCTTTGTTCCTCTCTACTCACTTTAGAGATTGCTATAGGATTAGATTGGAGTCTGTTTTCTCTTGGAAAAGCTTAGTAAGTAATTACACTAAAAAGAAAGTGAAAAGCTGTTATAAAAATGCTTATCGATTTTTGCTCTTACTTTCTCTGGGAGTACTTTACGCAGAGATTATTGAATTAATTAGGGACAGTTGAATTTAAAAGTTCAACAGGAAATCCTTGGGTATTTACCTTTCTCCTTTTTGGATGCCATTACCCCTCCAAACAAAACATCACCTAACTTGGAATTTCACACTTTTGACAGAAGAGGGGTGGGGGAATGGACAATCCTCTTTAATGCAGTGAGTCTAATTTTACATAAGAATTAAGCTCTAGGCAATGCCCTGATGGAGCAGGGTTGGGTGAGAATACCATGTCCAACCAGGAAGCAATCAGTGTGAACAATTAAATAAAAATAAAGATGCTCCTTCCTCCTCTCTTTTCCTGCCTGTCTGCCTGCCTTCATTCTTGCCTGCAACTTTCCTTACAAAAAAAAAGAAAGAAAAGAAAAGAATTAGGTTCTGGAGTAAGTACAAGACTAAAAATTAATCCATTGAGGGCATGCCCTGGTGGCCTAGTGGTCTATTACAACCAGGGTTGGTCCCGCATACATCCCAGGGTCCCAGGTTCAAGACCTAAGGCTAGGGAGAACAGCCAATGTGAACAACTAAATTAAATTAAATAAATAATTAAAATTATTTATTTAATTAAATAAAGTGCTTCTTCCTCCTCTCTCTTCCTGCCGGCCTGCCTACTCACCTTCATTCCTGCTTATAACTTTCTTTTAAAAATAAATATAATAAATTCATTGAGTCCAAATTGCCCTGGAAAATCTCTTAAATTTCCCAGAGAGTACAGTATAAATTATTTTATTTTTAAGATAGGAAGGAAAAAAGAAATATCTATTTATTTAGTTGTTCATCCCACTCTGAGTCATGAACTGTATGTGATCCACAGACCAGCGTCTCAGCACCTGAGCCAAAAGGTACGCAAGTATAAATGATTTTTGAATGTTGAATTCTTTTTTTTTAAGGAACGGTGTGGGTAAGGAATGAAAGCTGCAGGAAAGCAGTCAAAAAGAGAGAGGAGAAATAAACATTTATGTTATTTTATTTAGTTGCTCATCTTGGTTGTTATCTGGTCCTAGGTCTCAAACCTGGGTCCTTGGAATGTATGTGGACTAGGTTCAGGGACTTTATTCACTATGCCACCAGGGTGTGCTAAGTCTTGAACTTTGTGTGTATGTATATACACATAATAATTAGTGCAAGTTTATAGGAATTACAAAAAAGAAAACTTTGCAGTATTTTTCACTTTGAGAAATAGAGGAAAAGTAGAGAGATCTTTTTTCTTTTTTTCTTTTTTAAGGTGCAGGCAGGAAGAGAGAGGAGGAAGAAGTACTTCACTTATTTTATTTAGCTATTCACATTGGTTGTTCCCCCCAGACCCCGGTCTTGAACCAGGGACTCTGGGGCATATGTGAACTGCACCCGTGTATACTAGACTCTGCTAGGTCACCAAGGCACACCACTTTCCTCTACTCTTTATGGCAGAAAGCATCCAGGAATTGAGAACCTTTGCTTCTCTTCCTTTAAAGGTTTAGTAAGATAGAGGAGAGAAATTCTGCAAGTAGTTCCTGATGTGGGGACAGCATAGCACAGGTCATACACATACGTTTTAATTGTCCTGATGTAACTTTCCCGGCCAGAAGGGCGCTTAAACTTGCTGTTTCTGTTTTAATAAACTTGCTGTGCTCCTGACCAAAAGGCTTCCCAACGAATTTTCTTGACGGACCCAGCATCTCATCAGAGTATCTTGCTTACCCTCACCCACATCAGTTCCCATATAAATTTCATAATGATTATAACAACAGATTTTGCTAACAAGGGTAATGGTAAAATGGAGCTGAGCAGTCTAGAGCTTTGAAGTCAATCTCAAAGCTAGTGTTGGATATGTCCTCATGGCCTAGGAGTTTAGAACACGTGGGAGCCGTTCCCCATACATGCCAAGGTCACTGGGTCACCTGATGCCAGGGGGAGCAGCCAATGTGAACAACTAATTAAAAATATATGAGGTGCTTCCACCTCCTCTCTCTTCCTGCCTGCCTATTCGCCTTCATTCCTGCCTGCACCTTTCCTTTAAACAAAAAAAGAACTAGTGTGTTCGTGATTGTCAGAAATTCTGTCTCTTCTTTAAGTTCAATAAGACACTGCAGCTAGGTGACGATATGGAATGCATCAAGTTTGGAGAAATCAGCTTCCTTTAATGTCATTCAACTGTGACTTTCTTGATGTATAGTGTCATGCGTAGAGCTATAATCTTATGGAAGACAACCTCTTCATTTAGGGAAAGCATTGTTTGTGTCTAGAAGGATAACTTTAGGGGTGTTGACACGTAGCAGTGAGGGAGAACTGTGGGCACCCTCTCAACACTGGTGGGAAATAGGACAGACGTAGCCAGGTTGTTCTCATATTCTTCTGTGGATATTAATTCACCAATTCCTCATCACTTTATTTCTAGCTCCCCTTCAAGTTCATTGTCTTTATACCCCCTTTTTCCCTCCCCTGTTGCTAACATCAAAATAATCCTTAACTCAGGAAGGTGATTAGCACACATAGACGTCATTGACAGACATGCCCTAGACTGTACTTATTATTAACTTATCATGTCTATTGCCCGATCTCTTTCTATCCCCTCATCATGCTTTATTTACAGCCTGTGGCGGGCCCTAGTGGAGCAGCATTTAGGTCAATTGCCTCTGAAGGAGCGAAGGCCACATACCCCTGGTCTGAGTACCAAGAGGGGTTGGGGGTCATGGGGGGCAGGAAAGACAACCATTGTGAACAACTAGATGAAAATAAAATAAAATGCTTCTTCCTCTTCTCTATTCCTGTCCGTACTTTCCCTTAAAAAAAAAAAAAAGAATCACAACATGCTACCTGATTTTTAAAAAATAACATTTTAATTGAGATAGAATCCACATAGCATACCAATTGATCTATTTAAAGAGTATAATTCAGTGGTGTTTAGTCTATTTACAGACTAGTGCAGCTATCACCACAATCTAATTTTAGAATAATTTAACCATTCCCCCCAAAAAACCCCCCACAAAACTCCTGCTTCCATTAGTGATCACTCCCCATTCCCTCTTTGTCCTTGATTGGCAATAGCCACCTATTTTCTCTCTCTAGATCTTCCTATAAATGAATATTTCAGATAAATTGAATCATACAATATGTGCTCATCTCTGACTGGTTCATTTCTCTTGTGTAATATTTTTGAGGTCAATTCATGTAGCACGTTATCAATAGGGCATTTCTTTTTATTGCCAAATAATATTCTATTGTGTCAATAAACTACTGAAGGATAGAATTCTCCAGGATATTCATGACACGTCTTCCCCAACTGGGTCATCTAGGCATGTGGGCTCTTTTGAGCTGATGTCACTCGAGGCCTTGCAGCCCTTGTGGAGTACTATTTTGGTCAACTGCCTCTGGCCAAAGCACAGGCCATATATATCCGGGGTAAACAACCAAAATATACAACTAAATAAAATAAAATGCTTCTTCCTCCTCTCTCTTCCTGCCTGCTTGCCTGCTTGCCTTCATTCCTACCGGCACCTTTCCACTATTTTTTTTTTTTTTACCATTCCCTTAACTACTAGAAAAATGAATATTGTGGCTAGTCCCAACAATTAGGATTTTTACCAGAAATAACCTTCCTATTGGAACAACCTGTCTGTATGATGGGGCAAACATCTAATTACAGAGTATCTGGGTTTCATTATATATGTCACCCTCGGGTTGTCACGTGAGTCCCCTTCCTCTCTTCATGAAACCCCATTCCTTAGGTCAATATATATACACATATATACATATATATCAATGGCTTCAGAATACACATCTATGTAGATTCTCCATACATAAGTAATTAAATTTAATCTTATTTCCTATTAATATGATGTTAATTTTGAAGACCTCTCACAAATTCAATCACTGACAAGAATAAGAAGTCTGTTTTCCTGTCTCTCGCCTTTGCTTTTTGAAATGTGCTTAGAATCAATTTTATTGCCAGTGAAATGACAACCCCAAAGCAAAGAGATAAGATCAAAAGTCAAGCTAAGGACTATTGGAGCCAGTTCTACAAGGATGACAGAGAACCTGCCTGCCTAGGGGCACATCAATCCCCTCTTATCCCCTGTGCCGCGAGTTTGCTCCCTCCACGTCCCCAAACCCTTGCCCCTTAAAAAGTCCCCAGGGCTGCGGGGTAGGGGGAATACCAGAGCCCCAAACGCCCCCACCACCCGCGCCCGAGCCGAAGGTCTCCGGTCTCTCTCTAGAGCTTTGCCGCTGGAGGGCAGCCGCTGCGGCCCTGTGGCAGGGCCCACGCCGCGGGGCAGCACCATGGAGCAATTCGACTAGGAAGACTTCGCCACCTCGGAAGGAAGACGAGGAGTACACGCCGGGTGGAGAGTTTAGTGAAGGTGATGTAAATGAATTAGTGAAGGAAGATGAAGATGGTGAAGAGCAGACACAGAAAATCAAGGAGAAAAAGAGAAAGACTCAGAGCATTCCCGCCTGGAAGAGAAAACAAGGCGGTGTCGCGTTAGAAGAGGAGGAGGGTGTCAGTGAGGAATCTGGAGGAAGTAGCAGTGAGGAGGAAGGCACGGCTGCAGACCAGGAAAAAGACACTGGGTCAGAGGAGGCAAGAAAAAAGAGGATGAACTATGGGCCAGCTTCCTCAACGATGCAGGGCCAAAATCAAAGGTGCTCCCCAGTACACAAGCTAAAAGAGGCGAGGAGACTGGAAACGTTCAAGTAAAAGTTCAAGTAAATTTCTGGCCAATGCAGAAGAACCAGAGAAACCTAAAGAAACAGAAACAGTTAAAAGCACTCAGGTGTTTGATTTTGCTGGTGAAGAAGTCAGGGTGACTATGGAAGTAGACGCTACATCTAAAGATGCCAAATCCTTCTTCAAGCAAAATGAGAAGAAAAACCACAGGTTAATGTCCCTTCAGCTCCACTATTACTCCCTGCTGGGTCAGGGGTAAAAAGATCAAGTGGTATAAGTCTTTTGGGAAAAAATGGAGCTAAGAAGCAGAAGATGAGCCCCCCAGAGAAGTCCAAACTGCACTGGGAGAGCTTCAAGGAGGAGGAGGGCATTGGCAAAGAACTGGCCACCCACAATCCGGGGAAGGAAGGGTATATAGAACGGAAAGTTTTTCTGGATGGAGTGGATCACAGGTAGTTTGAAAGTGAGCAAGATCTCAGGCTGAGCAAAATGAAATCCTGATGCACAGGGGGTCGTACCACTTCCGCCTGACTACATGTGAGTTCATCGTCTGTGAAGTGCCTAGTGTTTCGCCAGGTCTTTTTTATATGTTACATTTCTGTCTTTGTAGCTTGATCTCATGTGGTTTCATTGATTTTATTTTTGAAAGTTTGTCCTTAGAATTATAAAAAATAAAAAAATGTAAAAATTGGTCCTATGAGAGGCTGGTAAAGCTGATGACATATTCACCTTTATTCTGCAAAGTGCACAGGCCAGACCAGTACATCCAGGGCCTGCCTGGGCTTGGCTTTGGTGAAGAGAGCTGACCCACTTGGATGTGAATTTCCAGGGCTGCCAGGATCTCTAGAGCCAGCCTGGGTGACTTTGTTCTCAGTTCCTCTTGTTCTTCTTGCCTTTTTCCTTTTCCTAGAGCTAAAGTCAACTTCAGACGTGCACTCACCTCAGTAATTATTTTTGGTTTGTTTAAGAAGACTCTGAAGGACTCTTTTTTTTATACTCTTTCAGAACAATGAAATTCCTAACTATCATGTTAATAAAGCAATAACTCCCCCTCCCTCAAAAAAAAAAGTTCTCATCTCCTGCAGGGTGTGTTGACATATATCTGAGGAATAGGGCAATTGCATATATGGGGAACCTACACATGAGTTTATTTTAATGTGCAAAATAAAAGGTACTGCAAAACCAAAAATAAATAATAAATAAGCTCTTATTTTTGGGCATGTGTCCACCAACCCCCAAGATATTGATAACTTGAATAAAAGTCTCTTCCTCTCAAGATCAAATTTAGTTCTCTGAGCTTGGCAGTCAGTGATCCAACATTAACAATTTGATCACTTGACCAGATTGAGAAGAGCCCAGAGGGATAGGAGAGCCTAGCTTCCCCTCTGCACCACATTTGATTTATCCATTCAGTTGATGAACATTGTAGTACCTGGTTTAAGGTTTGTGTTCTGTTCCCACACTAAAATATAAACTCCCATGAATGCTGGAACATGCTTTTTTTTTTTTTTTAACCCCTCCATTCGTAGGATCTTGCCCAGTGTAGGGCGTGTAATCAGAGATTGTCACTACATGTGTCAAATGAATGAGTCAAGTCACCCATTCACCTAACCAACATTTGTTAAGCATCCACCCATGCATTTGTACTCAACATTCCCACTCTTCCGAGAAGGCCCTATGGGAGACAAAAGTCTGTCTTCAAGATCTCAGAATCTAAAGACATAACGTCTGTGCAAAAAACAAAACAAAAACCCCACAAAAACAATAAAAATAAAAATAAGGAAATTGATTTGAATAAAAGATGAATAGAGCACAGTGTAGAGACAAAAGGTTCACTTCTACTGGAAGGACTCAACTGTGAACTCACTGCAAAGACTTTAGTTGAGATTTATGGAAGGGAGTTTGCCAGATTGACAGCGATCTGGGGTCCTTAAGCAGCAGAAAGGAAGGGGTGGAGCCTGATTTGGTAGCTGTACAAGGAAACAGCCGCAGGGTTGAAGTTCTCCAGCAGACTAGGGGAGGGACCCATGGGTAATGAACCGTACTAGAAGGCAGTGCTCAAATAAGGAGACTTTCAGATGCTCCCAGGATGGGATTAGTTTCCCAGATACACAAGAAATTGGTCGCATCTGAAGACGAACTGTGAAACTGGAGGAAGGGGTGGGAGAAACAGAGACTGCCAAACTTTTAGAAACCAGGCATGTGTTTTAACTATTCAAAAATACGCTGAAATTTTCTGCTTTAGTTGATGGGGATCTGTGGTATAATTTTGATCAGGGAATGTGACTCTGGGGATAGTGGGGCTTGCGTGGGCAGGCGGCCAGCTAAAGCGGGAATAGAGCGCATACTCTCTGCATTCCTCCTTGACATTACCACACACATGACACGTGGCATCCCCACCCGACACGTGGCATCCCCACACTCAGACATACACACACTCACAGGCACTGACTCAGGGGTAACGTGCTCGAAGCGTGGAGCTAGTGGTGAGGCTTAGGGCTAGGCGCGCGTCTTAAGTTTGTGCTAGGAAGACTCTACTCTCAGGGAGGTCGGGGAACAGCCAGACTCCTCCTTGTGATGTCATCTGCTAGACAGCAGGCGACCGGGGCGGGGGGCGGGGGGGGGGGCAGGAGAGGTCCCGCCCGCACGCGTGGCTGCTGCGCCCAGCTCTGCCCCAGACTCTTACCTACCGGACGCGTGGACTTGGAGGCGCCAGCGCGTGCGCTCGGCTCCAGCAACCTTACTGTGCACGCAACCATGAAGGTAACGAACTGTGATCCTGGCTGTGTTTTGCCCAAGTGTGTATAGGAATTGAGCAGCGATTCTGCAGAGGCGCGGTTGGCAAGAAGGGGACCGGGAAGGAACCCCAGGGATTGTAAACTCTTTGTCCAGCCTCTTGGGCGGGATCTTCCGTTTGTTATCAGACTTGGGTCTAACCTGGTTTACAGGATGTGTTTTTCACAGCTACTTTTGCGAGCGGAGATAAAAGGCTGCTCACAGGTCCCCCCACCCTCCGCGCCTATTTTGAAGTTTGGAACGGAAGAGAAAGATTTTCTCAAGTTCTATGGGAGGTGGGGGCTTTTTCGGAGAAGAGGTCCGAGGGAGTCCCTGGCCGTAAGCCGAGTCTCCTGCGGAGTGTAATGGAGAAGGGAGGCGAGGGACTAGGTGAACAGGGCGGGAGAACCCTGGGTCACTTATTAAGAACACAAGGCTCGTCTTTTGTTTCTCGAGGATATTACAGCTTCCAGAACTTCCAAATCATATAAAGCCCAAGGGGCATCTTTTATTAAATTGAGCGCGCACCCTAATGGCTTTAATTCTTTCGCTCATCAAGTATAATTAGCCCGAGGTTTTAGGTGTAGAAATGAACACAGTTGCTGGGGGAACAACCAAAATGAACATACATACATACATACATACATACATACATACATACATACATACATACGAAATGAAAACAGTTAAATATTCTGTTTTCCTTTTCTCATACTTTGGAGAAACCGCAATGGTATTCAAAACTGCGGAGCTGGTTTTTAAAAGAGATTGAAGAATGCGTGAGTAATCCTGGTCTCTGTAACCACTTGGAAGTAAAAGATTCCTTAAATGCAGCCTGAATACTCAAGAAAAATATACCATGTTTTGGAGTCTTGAGACTGGGTTCTCAGTCGCGCTGATACACATCCCTTCCAGGCCACAAATTCATTTACGAGAAATGATATGTAAATGGCGCCTTTTTTTTTTTTTTTTTTTTTTTTTAACCAAACAAAAATTTCCACTAAGATTAGCAGGAACTGAGTGGTAATACCATTTGTATTAAAATGAGAGGATGCAAATGGACCCCAGTGAAAAATTTAGCAGCCCTTTTCTTGGGTTATTCTCTTTCTGGTTTGCTAATGTCTGTCTCGTTTCAGCTGAAAAACACATTCTGATGGATTATAGTGGTGCATGAAAGGAGGAAATTATGAGAAAAAGTCTTGTTTTCCCAGCTTTTCCCTATCTCATGTGGTGTTCTAGTGAATTATTCATTTTTTTTTTTTTTTTTTTTTGTAAGTTTATAAGTGTTCTTACGGGAGTCCAAAACCCGATTCTTTTTAAAACATTTTTATTATAGAGGAAACTAGAGACTGTCTTCAAGCAGCCTCATTTTTGTTTTCTGGTATTTTACTAAGTTTAGGAAAGAAATGATTGTATTCTAGGCCTGACCTCAGGAGGATGTGAGGTTTCTTTAAGTTTGTTTTTACTATTCCATACCTACATACATACCTATGTGTTGCTATCATGACTTTTTTAAAAAAACTGATATTTGTCCATGGCACCATGATAGGCTCTGTTCTCAGCAAATTTTCCAGACAGGGTCTTGCCTGGGAAGTTATATTTTAAAATGGACACATACAAAATGGGCAACTGAATAAGAAAAAATAGCATATACATTGAATAGCACGTGAATGAAAATGGTAAGTACCTATTATGGTTTGTTGAGTTACGGTAGAGGTTGAAAAGAGATACCAGAAGAAATAGAGATAAGAGAAGTTATTGGTAAAGATATATGGTTAAGGGAAGGAAAGGAGAGAGTTTGGCCACAGAAAGGATGGAGAGAGAGAGAGAGAGAGAGAGAGAGAGTTAGAGAGAGAGTTAGAGTTGGAAACCAGACAGAGGCCTGCAGGGAAAGGGAGTTTACATTCCAGACATAGGCTAGACTCAAGAGATGCAGAGCTAGTTAAGCAGATCTAATAAAAGGGCCTTGTTAGAACCTGTGTTGGTTTGAGAAAAGGAATAAAGGAAGGTGGGGAGAACAGACAAGAATTTAATTCTGGTAAATATTTAATGTGATGAGTTTCTGTGCTGTACAACTTCAACTGATTTGAGAACAGAGAAAATGGAAGGAGTTGAAATTTTCCATCTGTATGCAAGAATTTCTTTTGTGTGTCAGCTCATTGAACCTGAGAAGATCTAATAATTTGAAATGAGTTTAAAACCTTATCAAAGTAGGTTAAAAACAGTCATTTGAATGTCATAGGTTTGTGCTAAGAATTAAAACCAATTTAGGGGTTCCTTCAGTAGCCGTGTTTTTCCAAATTGCTTTCCTAGTTTTAGAATTTGTCCCTTAGCTCTGGTCAGGACTTTAGTTCCTTATTTCTACTGTTAAGATAGACAAGGGAAGGGATTGGGGGGTGGGGGTGGGGGTGGATTGAGCACAGTGTTATTAATCTGAGAAATTCTATGCATAAATGATGAATTGATTCTAACTGTGACCATCTGGAATGTTTGGGTTGGTTATATATCTTTTGGGGTTTTGGGTTGTCTGCTTCTTTTAATGGCCCTTCCTACACTCACTGAGTATAGGAAGGTGGAAGCAAACACTTTATTCCCTGTAGGTTTGGAAACCACCATTCCCTAAATAACAGGTTACCCCAGAAGAATGCTCAGCCTTGTGCGCAAGGGGATTTGGTTACCACATTAGTGAATGAGAATCTGGCACTTTCCATGATAAGCATCATTAGCCCAGACACCTACTTTCTATATGGCTGGTCTGCTCATTTTACAGTTTTTTTTTGTTGTAACTTTCTGCCTTAACAGCTGTCCAAATGCTCTAAACGTTTAACATAATGTATGGTAAATATTCCTACTGACAGCCCCTGTAGCTTATTTGGTAATATATATGTCACAGTACCCATTCAACTAAGACCATTGAAATTCGGTTGTGTATAAATCACATGAGACATCAATTTTGGGTGTAAAATTTTAAAAAATTTTTCAAAATTAAGCAGCTCAGATGCTCTGGTTCATAAACATAACTGTGTAAATACTTGTAAACTTTTTTTAAAGGTCTAGTCTGAGGCATACCTAGTGGGGTAGTGGTGAAGTCAGTCTCCTTCAAAGGAGCATAATTGATGTACAGCCTAAGGAACCGGGTTCATGTCCCGGATGTGGGGGTATCAACAAATGTGAACTACTAAATAAAAATAAAATGAAAAAAAACTTCTTTCTCTTCTCTCCTACTTGCCTTCATTCCTGTGTGTACCTGTGCACCTTTGCTTAAAAGAAAAAAAGCCAAATATATATATATATATATATATATATATATAAAGGGTAAGGCAAGTTATAAAAATAGAAGTTATATTATTATAAGCAAACTCTAGAGAAGTTGTACCAAAAGACACATAAAATTGTAATATCCAGCTAGTTCCATGAACAATAGTTCTATATTTCACCCATGAAGAACTGATTTGTTTTTAATTTTAATACATGTAGGGCTCAATATCTGACCTGTTGCACTTGAGTCTATGTCAATCCCTTTGTGTGAAGAATGGTTTTGTTGTTTTGACCGTAGATGTTTATGTTTATGTACCTTAGGAAGCCCTGAGAAGCCTAGGATGGAATTGGACTTCAAATTCTGCCTCCTTAGAAGGAGACAGAAGGAGCACCTGTTGGATGTTCTGAGCCAAACATGCCACAAATGTCTCTGATGTGAGCAACAAATGCAGTTTGGGCATGAGACCAAGGACGGGCTTCATGATGGTCCCTAGCCGTTGTTAACATTTCACCATTAAAGGGTTGTTTTGCCTAGTATGCTTCATTTCATTTTAGCCGATTCTGACTCAAAGAAATATTATTTTGATTTTAGAACCAGTTATTTGTTCAGGAAACTAAAATCACAATAAATGTTCCTTTGAAGATGAAAGAAGTGTTAAATGGGCCTATAAAGCTCTATGAAAAGCACAAGGCAGTTACTTAGTGTTGGTGAATGTTCTGTATACTTGCAAGGTTAGCGCTGGTATTTATAGAAGAAGCACACCCGACATGAGGAAGGATTTCTTTGCTGAACTACAAAAATGATGCTATTTTTAAAAATTTCTTTCTTTTCTTTCTTTCTTTTTCTTTTTTTTTTTAAAGGAAAGGTGCAGGCAGGAATGAAGGCAAGTAGGCAGGCATGCAGGAAGAGAGGTGAAAGAAGCATTTTATTTATTTTTATTTAGTTGTTCACACTGGTTTGCTTCCCCCCAGACCTGGGACTCGAACCCAGGATTCTGTGATTTGCATCCTTTGGAGGCAATTGACATAATAGCTACTCCACCAGGGGGTGCTTTTAATTTTAAATGGCCATATAAATCACATAACATTGGATTGTAACCTCTAAACAGGCTTATGAAGAAAGCACTGCAGCTATCATTAACCCCAGGTTACAAATAAGGACACTGCAAATCAGAAAACTAGTTTAAAGATTATTTAAGATTATAAGTAGTTGAGCATAATGAGAAATGAGGTAATTCGACATCTAACCCAGACTGTTGGCCACCTCACCAGTGCTTCCAACGTCTCTTGGGTCTGACATCACTTTATAAATCTTATAAATAGTATGGACAATCTCCCCAGAAAAAATGTACAAATAACACAGGGAAATGAAATTTTATACTTAAATCATTTGCCTTTAAACCCAGGATAATACAACCCTCATAGCGTGGAAGACTAGGGGGAGATACTGAAATGACCTAGTTACTTAAAGTAGTGAAGAGCTATTTGCAACAAATAATCCTTTCCTTCCCTTCCCTCCTTCCTTTTTTGTTTTTGAGCATTGAGTTATAAGTTTCTTTATGTTTTATTTCATGTGGGTATAGTACAGAAGAGGTAAAAGCTTTTTGCTCTACCCTCTTATGTTTCTTCTCTGGGCTCTGCAAATCAGACTATCAAAAGACAATTTAACAAGAGAAAATCAGGGTACATCCTGGTGAAGTAGCATTGAGGTCAATCATCTCCGAAGAATACAGGCCACATACCCAAGTTGGAGTCCTGCCTGGGTCCAGGGGGAAATAACCAGTGTGAACAACTAAATAAAAATAAAATAAAATGCTTCGTCCTTCTCTCTTTTCCTGCTTACCTGCCTACTTGTCTTTATTCCTACCTGCGCTTTTAAAAAATAAAATAAAGTAAAATAAAAACAGTAAAAGACATCTGTATATCCTCTTGGAAAAATGTCTCTCCAATTCCTCTTCCCACTTTTTGATTGGATTGCCTGTTATTGAGTTTTATGAGTTCTTTGTATATTTTAGATATTAAGCCTTTGTCAGAAATATGGAACGCAAATATCTTCTCCCAGTTGGTAGGTTGCCTTTTTGTTTTGGCAGTGTTTTCTGCTGTGAAGCATTGAAGTTTGATGTAGTCCCAGTTGTTTATTTTTGTTTTTGTTCCCCTTAATGCTGGAGTTGAGTCCCCAAAGGCCTCTCTAAGGCTGATGTCATGGAATGTCTTTCCTATGTTGTCTTCCAAGAATTTAATGGCTTCTGGTCTTATGTCCAAGTCTCTAGTCCATATTGAATTAATTTTTGTGAGTGGCATTAGAGTGGTCTAGTATCATTCTTTTGCATGTGGCTGTCCAATTATCCCACACCATTTATTGAGACTTTCCTTTCACCATTATATGCTGTTGGCTTCTCTGTATATGAGTCAGTTTCTGGTGATTTAGTTCTATTCAGTACCATGTTGTTTTGATTGCTATTGCTTTGTCGTATAGCCCAGTGCCTGGGAATGTAATCCTTTTGGATTCATTCTTTTCTCATAATTGCTTTGGATATTTGGTGTCTTTCGTTGTTCCATATGAATTTTAAGATTGCTTTATTCTATGTCCTTGGAATAAGCCCATGGGATTTTAATGGGGAATGCATTAAATCTGTATATTGCTTTAGGTAAGATGACCAATTTAACATCTTCCCAGTGATGAACAGAGGATGTCTTTCCATCTCTTTGTATCCTCCTATTTCATTTAAGATGGACCTGTAGTTTTCATTGTACAGGTCTTCCACCTCCTTTGTTAAGTATATTCCAAGATATTTGATTTTTTACTTCTATTTTAAATAGTGTGGATTTCTTGGTTTTGTTTTCTTTTAGTGTGTTGCTTGTATATAAAAATGCAATGGACTTTGTGCATTGATTTTGTAGCCTTCCTTTCCTCCATCCCTCCCTCCCTCCATCAGGGAGAAGAAGAAGCATTTTAGGGAAGGGAAAAGGAAGAAGCATCTTTATATTTTGATTTTACCCCGGAGTCTGGGTCTCAAACCTGGGTCCTGGGTGTTATGTGGTCCTCACACCAGTATCTCAGCTGCCACAAAGGCACACCCCTCTTTAAGTTTCTGAGAGTGCTATTTTGATCCTCATTCCCCGACTCGAAACCCCATTATAACTTCTGCATTATCTACTGAATTTAACTGAGTACATGGTGTTTTTCTAATCTGTTCTCTGATATATGTGTAAGCACTCCTGTCCCAAGTGACTGACTTAGAATATAGAACAAAGTCACGTGTCTTGGAATGTGACCCAATTCTAATACTGTTTAACATGGGTTTGTTTGATTTTTCGTTATTGTTGCAAACAATGCAGTTTTTAAGCAATCTAATTAATGCATTCACTGAAAAATCCAACAAAAGAGGCACTTACAGGCAGTGTTCTTTGAATACTGGAATTTTGAAAGAAAAATGTCTATTAGGTCATTTTAGGCATTTACTTCTGCCAAAGAAGAATTGTTCTTTTGATGTTATTTTTCTAGATTTCAATTCTATTCCACTTAAATACCTTAGGAACTAAGACTTTTCAGATCTGTGGACAATTCCATCCCTTTTTTTTTTTTTTTAGTTTGAGAGAGAGGAGGAGGGAGCATTTTATTTATTTTGATTTAGTTGTACATCTTGTTTGTAATCCTTGGCCTGAGACAACAAACCCAGTTCTTGTGATGTATATCGATTGTGCTTTGGCCGGAGGCAGTTTACTAAACCACTACTCCAGCAGGGTGCACCATCTGCCACTTATTATATTCACTGTTTGAAAGTTTCCTGATAATTAACTTGTTTTCCTTTTGTTGTGGTTGAATACATCAACCATTTATGCTTAGTTATGCTGACTGCTTAACTTGAGATTTTATACTTATTTTCTAGAATATCATATAATATACTGTTTTTATTATTGGGCTATAAATTACAATGTTATAAATTAAATGACATTTTATTTTTTCAGTAACATCAGAGCAAATATTCTATTAGTAATGTTAATAGTTCAGTGAGTATGTAGATACAGGAGGTCAATAAAGTTAGTGTCCCTTTAATAATGTCATGCATTCCTCTTAGATTAACTTGTGTCTGCTGGTCAACCCAGCAACTCAAGACTGCATGTGGGTTCTCTTGACTGATGTTCTGACAACATTCTTTATCAATTTGTTAATTGGTGTTAAAGGGAACACTCTAAAGCTGGGAATGAGGAATCATTTGAATCGACATGAACATAACAAGATAGTTTGGGATAGATTTAATGATTCTACATCACCGTTAAAACCAGTTTAGCTGGAAGTGCCTTGTATTTTCTTGCACGAGTGAAATGAGATGCAACAATATTGTGTATTTCAGCATTATTTATAATAACAGAAGACTGAAAGTCTGAATGAGGTGGTACGCCCTGGTTGAGTAGCGGTTAGGTCAGTTGCCTCCAAAGGAGCGCGGGCCACATACTCTCTGGGTATGAGGTTAAAAAAAAAAAACAATGAGTGGAGGGAAGAATGAGTAAGGTCGCTGAGTTTTTTTTCTGTATATTTGTTTTTTTATAAAGCAAAGGTACAAGCAGGAATGAAGGCTAGTAGGCAGACAGGAAGAGAGAGTAGGAAGAAGCATTTTAAAACTTGTTTTATTTAGTTGTTCATCTTGGCAGCTCCCCTGGCCCTGGAATGTGAACTCAGCAACCTGGGATGTATGTGCATTGCACCCAACACCTACTCCATTGGGGTATAACAAGCTCACTGATTTTTCTTTTGTTTTTTTAAAGAAAGATGCAGGCAGGAATGAAAGTGAATAGTCAGGCAGGCAGGCAGGTAGAGGAGGAGGAAGCATCTTCATTTTATTTTTGTTTAGTTGTTTATACTATACCTCCCACCCCCCACCTCCCCACCTGAGGGTCAAACCCAGGGGTATATATGTGTCTTGCTTTTTTGGAGGTGACTGACTTGACTGCTGCTTCACCAGGGTACACGCAGCAAGCTCATTGAGTTTTGACATGTGAACATTTATTGCGTCCAGAAGTGAAATTTAAATGTGCCCTGGCGGTTGAGCAGTTCTGTCCATTCCTTCTGGCTGGTGCCATCTGCATAGATCCCTGGGACCCAGGTCAGTGTCCCAGGGCCAAGAGAACAGCCAAGATAAACAACTAAATACAATAAACAAATGTGTCTTCCTTCTCTCTTCCTGCCCACCTACTAGCCTTCATTCCTGCCTGTACCTTTCCTTTAAAGAAAAAGTGAACTTTTAAAAAACGGAAATATTTTATAGTGAAATTAACAACTCTAGAACCATTATCAAGGAAATCTGAACTACCAGGTAATTCAATACAATTTAGTTAAGAACAAGGATATGTATTTTGACAAAATTTCTAAACTATTGTATTTAATTATAACGGTAAAAATGATCTAATGAGAAAGCAAGTTAAACGTAATGGTGTATACCAAGATATTTTTGGTTTCTTTTTTAAAGGGAAGGTGCAGGCAGGAATGAAGGCGGGTAGGCAGGCAGGAAGTAAGAAGAGGAGGGAGAAGCATTTTCTTTTTTACTTAGTTGTTCACATTTATTTCTCCACCCCCACCTCCCCAGCCTGGACGCAAACCCTGGTTCCTGGGATGTATGCAGACTGAGCTTCTCAGGAGGAAGTGACCAAACTGCTACTCCACTAGGGTATGCTCTGGTGGATGTCACAGTAACAAATTAGTAGTGCCAATTTTACAGTAACTATTATATTAAACATGTAGACTCTTTCAAACTTAACATTTATAGGATACATTTGAGATTACTAAGAATACCAGGTTTTATAGTAGCTAATAGGCAAATGGAAATAATTCAAGTGTTAGTCTTAGTCTTGAGAGTGAACTCTATGCAAGGAGAGAGATTAAAAACAAATGCAATTATGTACAATAGACTTCTGCACAGTGAAACATGAAGATTAATCACTGAACTCTGGAAAGACTTTTCAGACTTTTTCAAAGGGTGTATGGTGTTTGAGTTGAACCATGAAGGAAACCAGATGAGCAGGGATGGGTCAGAGCATTTAGGCACATGTGTGGCCCACTGTCACCCAACCCCAGATTCAGTCATTCTTTCTTCCAAAGAAGACCGTGAGGAAAAGAATGCCTCGTATCCACCAGATCACTGGGAAACAGAGGAGCCTGGGTACCAGCATCCTCAGGGGGTGAGCATTGGACTCATCACAGTGGCAACTGGCTAAATTCACCACGTCACACTTTTTGCTCGATGCCCTCCTCACTTTCATTCTCTCTCCATCTCTCTTTTCTCTCTTGACTCAACCCTCATGAGACCTCCCACTCAAGTGGTCTGCAGTACCCTTTGGGACTCAATATTAACACATCCCCTCTCTCCTTCCCTAAATGGTTCCTGCATCTGATTTCCCTGCCATCATTTGAAGTGGTGGTTGCTTACTTTCTCCTCTCTGCCTTCTTGGAGTTAGAGGGGGCCTAGGGCTGTTTCCACATCTGATTTCTCCTATAAGACCCTCTCTGACACTCACACCATCAGTCCCTCGTTACGACCTTGTCCACACTGAAGCCTTTCTTTTTTTTTAAGGGAAGGAAAGTTTAGGCGGAAGAAGTATTTTTAGAAGCATAAGGAAGGAAGAAAAGGAGGGAAAAAGAGAGGGAGGAAAAGAAGGAAGCACTTTTGTTTATTTTTGATTGTGTCCCACCCTGGGTCTTGAACCCAGACCCCCGGTTTTACATGTTCTGTGCCTTAGCCTTCATCTTAGAGCCTGAGCCACCAGGGCAGGCCCACATTGAAGATTTTAGCACTTTACTCCTGATTTGCTTTCATCTCATCTTGTTTTCCCATGTTATTTCAAGGGGCATGACATCCAATCCCACTTCCATCATCTCAGTCCCTTTAATTTCTCATCTTTATTAACTTGCTTTGGTCTTCACATGGTACCCACACCTTGGTCATAATCGACTTCCAAATTATACTAAATGATACTGAGTCATTTTTGGTTCAAGTTATATCTGCACAATTCTCTCCATTATAGCTGCCGTGATCTGGTCAAGCCACTGTCTTCAGTGGGTATGTGTGTTTCTACTTTTGTTCACCCCTGTCCCCCAGCCCTAATCTGTTCTCCACAGAGCATACTGATCATATCCATTATCTGCTTTAAAATGCCTGGAATAAAAACCAAAGTCCCTAACTTGTTCTAAAGTCCCAAAGGGGTCTGGCCCCTTTGAAGCCTCCCTTGTTCCTGGTATTTTCACTTCCCACATCTCCTAAGCCTTTCCCTCGGGACTTTTGAACTTGCTGACTCCTCTGTCCAGAATGTCTTCTTCCCACTCCTCAGCTACTCAGCTCTTTGTCACCCTGACAGCCTCAGACTGAATGTTGCTACATCAGAGAGACCCTCACAACCTGCTGTGGTTCCCAGTCCTTCAGAGCACTGATTACAATTCACAATCATTAATTGGTATGGTGAGTTGTGTGGTTTGGAGATTGATGTTTGACTCTGACTCTAGAGCGTACATTTCTCCAGGGCGGGAATGACAGGCAGTGTTTTATTGTGCCACCCATTGTAGTAGTTCAATCCCTGGCCCATAGGTCACTGGTGAGTGTGTTGGGCTGAAAAATGCCCTCCGCCCCCCCACCCAAGGTGTCCATGTCAAAACTCAGAAACATTTAGGGTAAAGGAGATTTTGCAGATGTAATTGTTATGGATCATGAGATGAGATTATCGGTGACTATCTGGGAGGGCCCAGTGTAATCATGGCATCTTTACAAGAGTGAGGCAGGATGATCAGTCAGAGGAGATGTGATGAGAGCAGAGCTGAGGGCAAGGTTTGGTGATGCTACACTGCTTGCTTTGAAGATGGAGAGAGGGGCCAGAACCAAGGGGTACAGAAAGCTTTTAGAAGCTGGCGATTCAGGCCAAGACGTGAAGGATAGAATTGGACTGTTGGGGTGTGCCCTAGTGGTGTAGTGGTTAGGTCAGCCACCTCTGAAGGAGCACAGTCCATGTACATACCAAGAACCCGGGTTCATGTCCCAGGTCTGGCAGGAAAAATCAATGTGAATAACTAAATAAAAATAAAATAAAGTGCTTCTTCCTCTCTTCCCACCTGTCTGCCTATTCACCTTCATTCCTGCGTGCACCTTTCCTTTAAAAAAAAAAATAAGAAAAATAATTGGACTGTTTGTGGTTAATTGAATGTATTATATACAGATGATGATTTATGATATTCACACCTGAAACCTATGTCATGATGCAATGTTCCTCCAGTTAAAAAAATAAATAAGCCAGAAAAGACAAGTAAAGAGATTTTATCCTACAGCCTCAAGAAGGAATGCAGCCCTGCTGACACCTTGAGTCAGGTCTCTGACCTCCAGCACAGAATTCAGTTATTTTCCAGCTGTGAAATATGTGGTAATTTGCTACAGCAGCAGTGGGAAATTAGTGTTTATTTTGGTACCTAGACCTGGGGTTGAGGCTGTAACAAATACTAAAATGTGGCAGTGACTTTGAAAATAGGCGTGAGGCAGAGGATGGAAGAACTCTGATGCGCGTGATAGGGAAAGCCCAGGCTGCCTTGAACCAGCTGTTGGTAGAAATATGGACACAAAAGGTGCTGCAGTCAAGGACCCAGTAGGAAAAAAAATAAAAAGGATTAGCAGAGAAAATGTGTAGCACTTATGCAATACTTAAATAACCAGGGACTGTTGATAGAAATTGGAATTTTAAGAACACTGCCGATGCGAACTCAGAAAGAATGAAGGAACATGCTCCTGGAAAGTATAGAAAGTGGGATCTTTGTTAAATAGTGGACGAAAATAGTGGGTATCGTGGTTACGTGGAAAGCCGGACTTGTAGGTGATGGGCTTGTATATTTTGTTGAGATTTCCATGTAAAATACTGAAGGTGCAGCCAGGTGTCATTTTGAGGGTTACAGGAGAACACTAGAGAAAAGACATAATTGAGAGGGAAACTGTTCACAAAGGAACCAGGACTTGATTTGGGACAATCTCAGAATCTTCAGATTCTAAAAGATGCTAAAGTTGGGCAATTCATCATCAGGAAAGCATGCTCTGGTGGGAAAGCTAGTGGTGAGACCCTCGTGGCGTGAGTTCGAGGATGACGTTGGCTTGTAAGGAATTGATGGTGCTTCGACTGTGGACTGGTAGAGGGAGGAGAACTACAGAGCAGTGAGTTGATTTCTTGGGACTGAGCTCTAAACAGAAACACAGAGACCCACTCTGGAGTGCTCTATCCTGGCTGCCTCAACGCTGACCATCTAAATTGCTTATCCCTGAAGAGCAGATGATCTCCTTGTTCCTTGGGAACAGATCATCTTTTTCTGTGTGAACACACTGATTTCTGAACCTTGAACTAAAGGTCATTGAGGGAAGGTCTGTAGCTTCCTGCCCCTTCCCATGCCATTCTGTCAGTGAGTTTCCTAGATGCTCTGCAACTCACTGGGTCCTCTTGCTGCAGGGAACAGCCACACCCCTTTCACCTTGGTCACAGACTCTCTGACCTCCAGTCACTAAGTTGGAAACAAGTGCTTAAACAGCAGAAATAACATAATTAGGGTGAGCCACAAAAAATAAAAAACAAAACCCAACAACAAAGCCTGTCAGAAAGACAGATATCCTAGTCAAGGAGGACCCATGTGGCTTTATAGTTAAGTCCACTGCTTGGACTGGCCAAGCGCAGTCCACACACATCCCAAGGTCCCTGGGGCTGGTGGGGGAACAATCAAATCTGAGATGAACAACTAAATAAAATAAATAAAAGCTTCTTCCTCCTCTCTCCTCCTGCCTGTCTGTTCTCCTTCATTCCTGCCTGCACCTTTCCTTAAAAACAAACAAAACAAAACAAAAAACCCCTGATTGAGAGATCCCAAAACTAGAAAAATAAAAACAATTAGTGCCAAAAGGTAGATAAATCTAACATATGGTGTTACCACTGATAGCAAAGGAGACCGCGTGTCCACCTCCTACTCATCTCCCTCAGGAAGGTTATCTCAGGTGACTGTGATGTCTTTATTGAACAAATACTTGGCAAGTACTCACTTTGCAGGTGTCACCATGGCTCAGGGGCTGAGGTGTTCAGGATAAAGGGAGGTGAAGTCACTGCTTTCAAGCAAAGGCCATCTGGGACCGGGCTGCAGGCAAGCATCACAGCTTTGCCCTCAGTAACCTCCACAAATTGAACTGTACCTCAGTTTCCTCATTGCACGATAGCAATATTCCTAGTGCCTGCCCCCAGGAATGCTGGGAAGAGTAAATATGAAAGAAAAACAAAAAGCCTTCAACACTTGTCAAACCTTCTGACATATGTCCGGTAGTTTCCCACAAGTAGTTTCACTGTAAATGTTTTACTGCATAACTAACAGGATGTAAAGCAATTTGGACATGAGAGAAAAGAGCCATCTAGTTGTCAATTTGCTTTCATTTCTCAGATGAAATGAAAGAACAGTTTGCCAATTAATATGTTATTTTCTAGTATAGTGGTGTGCAATCTGGCTTTACGTGCTCTGTTTTCACCTGTACAGTACATTTGATCACCAAAAAATACCAAAAAATGCATAATACCACCAAAAGTCTTGGAAGACAAGTCATAAATACAATCTGATGTGGGATCAGCATAGCTTCAAATCTATTCAGCAGGTATGCAGATAGGTGTAAGAATAAAAACTAAGAGCAAGGACCCCATCTTAGTAACTAAGGGACACACCATTAGTTACTTGTGCTGTTTTACTCTAGATAGTCTTTCCTGAGGGCTCCAGCCTTCTGGACACCCCACGAAGGGAGGAGCCCCACCCCTTAGATACATGTTAGAATCTACTTTGCCTGTGTGAGATGGGGCAGCATGGGTGGTACACACACATGCATTCCCTTAATGTAACTTCCCCAGCCTGCCAGGAGCTTAAACTCCCTGTTATTACCTTTGATAAACTTGCTGTGTGGTCTGACCAAGGCCCTGCTCTCTCCATGGACCCAGCATCTCATCAGGGTATCTCAGCTCACCTTCATCCACATCACAATCCACAGAAGGACGTCAATTCTTTTCATGTGTAGTCAGGAATCTATACACATTAAAAAATATATTGAAATATTTTATATATTGTTTATTTTGCAAGTATTCATATTAGAATAGTTGGTCTTTTATCTTTTTAAGTTTGTTACTGATGTTTCGCGCCTTACCATGTCCTTTTGAATGTCTCTCTTTTATTTATTTTTTTTGTTCTTTTCTCTTACTGAAAAAAATGCCTTTTGGCCTGTTCCAAAGAAAGTAGGATAACATTAGTTAATTACAGTAATTTATTCCTACATAGTAACAAAAAAAATGTTACAAGTAGTGATGCAACAGGAAGAAAATAAAACGAAATGATGTTACAGTGACAGAATTAAAGAGAAGCAGGCAGGAAATCACACTGGGTGGCCAGGAAAAGCTTCATACAGAAGGTGAGCTTTCGGTTAAGACGAGTATCATGAGAAAGAAAACACAACACAGGGTGATGTTTCCTGCAAAGATTGCAGCATGAGGCTCCCTGGGGTTTAGTGAGCCAGGGAGAATGGGGAGTGGGGCTGCCTCATAAAACTCACTAACTCATGCTAAGGAGTTTGGATTTTATTCTTAAGAAACCTGCGGCCTTTTGAGCAGCAGAGGAAACTACGTCAAGTAGTGTTACATTTTTTTCTCTTACCTAACATTTTGCATTTCCTATAGTTTTCTTCCATTCACTTACTTTGCTGTGTTTATTATGGATTCTTCCCAACTATCCAACAGTCTTGCCATGTAATTTTGCACTGGTCAGATGTTTCCATCTGTCAGTACCTTTATCAAATATTTACAATGTGGTTTTTTGTTTAAGGTAACATGGTTTTACTCACTAACCTTGTAGATGCGCAGGATCACTCTGCACATATATGCTAATACAGCACACCCACCACCATGTTTCTTATTGTCCTCCACCACTGTCCAAGGGTTGAGGTTTCTTTGTATGTTGTTGCTTGCTTTGTTTCTTTATATTCTGCATAGAAATTAGATCATCTGATGTTTGTCTTTCTGCTGTCAGTTCCTTCCTTTCTTTCAGACTTTTTCTATTACCATTCTGTTGCTGCTCTAGGCTACTCTGGCTCCTTCCCCAGCAGCTGCTCTGCTGTCTTTCTGAAACTTTTTTTTTTTTAAGGAAAGGTACAGGCAGGAATGAAGTGAGCAGGCAGGCAGGGAGGAAGAGAGAGGAAGAGGAAGAGGCACTCTATTTGTTCTATTTAGTTGTTCATCTTGGTTGTTCCCACACCTGGGACCCAGGGGTATGGAGCCTGTGTCCTTCGCAAGTGATTGACCTAATCCCTGCTCTACCAGGGCGTGCCTGTACCTTTCCTTAAAATAAATAAATAAATAAATAAATAAATAAATAAAATAAAGGTGAGGCTCTGGAGAGATCCCTGTCCCTTCCACAATGGGGGACACAAGGGAAATTTGTCATCTAAAAGAAGGCTTCCTTTGACCTTTCTGCCACTGTGACCTTGCAGGTCCAGCCTCCAGAACTGGGAGAAATACATGTTTGTTGTTTATATGCTTCTCCTCTGTGGTTTTACTAGAGCAGCCTGAACAGACTAGAACACTGTTCCGTTTCCTTTCTTCCTGCCTTCCTCCAAGTGCACCAGGCAATGGCAGTGTAAACCTGCACAGCTGAAAAGGTTAGAGAAGAGAGGAAGGAGCCTGGAGAGGCTGAAGTTTGTTAAGCTGTGACAAATGGAAGCTGTTACAACACAATGGACCAAGGATACATCATACAGCTTCCCTCCCACTACAACTGTTCTTACAAAGTTTGTCCTTTGGTTGTTGTGATATATGAGGAATGGTGATAAGTGGGAATGTCTCCTTAAATGATACAAAGAGGGGCACACCTTCATGGATAGCAGTTAAGTCAGTCACCTCTGGTTGAGCACAGTCCACAAATATCCCAAGAACTCAGGTTCGCATCTTGGGTCCAGGAGGAACAACCAAGATGGACAACTAAATAAAATGCAGTGCTTCTTCCTCCTTGCTCTTCTTGCCTTCCTACTTGCTCTGATTCCTGCCTGTACCTTTTCTTAAAAAAACAAACAAGCCCCCCCACCCCCCAAAAAAAACCTACTAAAATCCAAAATGCTGGCATGCCTTGGTGGAGCAGTGGTTAGGTCCATCGCCTCTGAAGGATGCAGGCCGTATACCCATGAGTTGGAGTCCCGCATCCAGTAGGAAAACAATCAGTGTGAATAACAAATGGATGTAAGATGAAATGTTGCTTCCTCTTCTCTTTCTACAATTATGCATACTTTCTTCATTACTACCTGTACCTTTCCTTTAAAAAAAAAAAAAACCTTTAACGATATAATAATACAAGGATCCTCAAGTCTCTTATGATCAAGAGAACAGACCTCAGAGAACACACCAAGTGGTTCGTAATCGGCCTGGATCCTACAAGCACTCCGGCACAAAAACTAACTTTCAAGAATAGTGCAAATTATGCTCATTAAAAAGGTGGCATTCTAGGGCCACATTGGCTCTTGACTCTGTGGCTTCAGAATTAGAGCAGTCACAGATTAAACTGGCAACTGTCCATGATACATATTTAAAATCGAAGGGAGCAGGATGGGGGCTGTTGAGTGAAAATTGGTTTCTCCCCACTTCAGTATTCACTTTGTGGATTGTAACATTTCTGCCTTTCACTCAGAAGACCTTCAGATTCACTATGACTCTTCATGGTAATCATGACAGCTAACAGATTGACAGCTTGTGGGTACCAGCACAAGTTTTATGTGAATTATCTCATTTAGTCCCCACGAAAACTCTATTATCAGCATTTCACAAATGGAGAAACTGAGGCAGAGAAAGGGTAAGTAACTAGACGTAGCTTGCAAGGCTATTGGACCTGGCAATGTCATTCCAGAATTTTTACTGCAGCAGTAGAGGGCCCACCTGGTTACAACAAGGAAACAACTGTGGCAAATTCTGCTCAAGAGTTTGCAAAATGTTTACATGCTTCCTTTTTATCTTCATAGGGAAGGAAGCTAAAGTTCAGAGACATTAATGTGAGGTGTAGAGAGACATTAAGAAATTTGCCCAGGATCATATATCTATCGCCTAGATAATGGAGCTAGGGCTTACAACAAAATCTTGCCGTGACTTCATAACTCATTGCCTAATAAGATTCAGAAAATATTCCAAGGGGATGTCCAAAAATGTATAGAAGTTAGGCAAAATATCTTGTAAACAGTTATATTTTTAAAGGAAAGGTGCAAGCAGGAATGAAGACAGGTAGGCAGGTGCAGAGAAAGAAGCATTTTATTTAGTTGCTCATCCTGGTAATTTCCCTCTGGTCCTGGGTCTTGAACTGGGAACCAGGGCTGTATGTGCACTGTGCCACGGGGGACTAACCCATTAGGCTACCAGGGCACACCAAAGCCAGTTTTGGTAAGTAAAGTTCAATTTAAGACACAGCCTGAACAAATGTCTACATTAAAGTGTACTTTTTTTTCTTTTATGCTTAACACTACTGGGGTCTAATTACAGGAACCTACTTTCTGCTCTTACTCTCCTACTCCCATATATGTGTGTGTCATCTACCAATTTTTTAAAGGAGGATTTTATTTCATTTAATTGTTCATCTTGGTTGTTCCGTCAGCCCCAAGACATAAACCCAGGTCCTTGGGATGTATGTGGCATGTTCGGAGGGAATAATCTCAAAACAAGATGATTTAAAAGTACCATGTTAACTCTGACTGACTGACATATCTTAAAGCAGAAGAGACATAAGAGAGAAGTTGACATTTTATATATTTTATATATTTCTTACAGGAGAACAATTTTCATTAACTTTTCCCCAAAGGTTAACGGACTCTCAGAACACTCTGTAGGGTTCCGTGTCTATGGATTCAAACAAGCTCAGGCTGTAAATTCAGACTATGTGGTTAAAATTTGACTTAAAGTACATTGCAGGATGTGTGAGATTATATATAAACACTACACCATTTTATGTAAGGGACTTGGTATCCTTTGGCGTCTTGGAAGGATGACTGTATTTTTATTTCTTTTAGAGCGTATCTTTTGCTTACTTTCAGTCGTCAACCACTTATCATTTTTTCCTACTTATCATGCATTTAATAAAATCAGCTGACCTTAATGGAAGTATGGTGTGAATTTTACTGTAAATAAAGCACTTAATAATCATGAATAAAACATAATACATCTGCCCAGTAGTGGCCCAGTGTCTCTTCTGGCTGTTAATTTCCTCAAGCAGAGTAGATTAACCTGCACTCTTTCAAGCAGTGCAGCTATTTACGTATTAGTGTCAAACAAAATGTTTTTCCAGGCAACACGCCTCATTTAATTAGGACAAATTTCTCCCTTTCAGAAGTTGTTATGGGATTCTCTTTCTGTAAAGAGCAAAATGATAACTTAATTGTTTCCAACCTTGAAATATCTAATCTTCCTAGCTAGAATTTCCAGATATCTGTTTCTCTGTCCACCTGTCACTCACTTTTAGAGTGCTTCAAGGTGACCTAGAGACTTGCCACGCACAATATTTCTTCTGGGTACAAAGGGAAACGCGAGTGCAGATGAGGGCAAGGGAAGGTCAGGATGGGAGATGATGCCCATCTTGAGAGACAGGCAGCCCATGAGCAGGTGCAGAATGCACCAGGCTGAGCTCGGAGTCTGCACTTGGACTTGGAGCCCAAGGTTTCCTGGTGGAGTGTGCTCCTGGAAGAGCTTTTAGAGTCACGTGTTAGTGAACGATGGGGATGCCTGCTGAGAAATGCATCCCTGGACTGTTTCATCATTGTGCCAAGGAATACCTGTAATCACACAAATCTAAATAGCATAGCCTATGCATACGTTGGCTATAGGGGGGATAGCTTTTTGAGATCATCACTATATATGCGGTCTGTCATTGATCAGAATGTTGTTACATGATTGTTATCTCTAATTTGCAGGAAAAAATTAAATTGTACTTATATTTAACTCATATATTGACAGTCTGTTTGTCAGATGGTCACGCTGTCCCAAGCTTTAAGCAGTGTCCTGATGGTGGAGAGGGGGAGGCATCTCCATTGCTCCCAGGGGTGACCCCCGCAGCTCGCACAGTCGCCCTCTTTCAGCAGGCTGTGATCTGTGAAAGCTTCTGTGAGCTGTAAGGAGATTTACAGATTATGTTAGCCAGTGTGAAAGGATAATCCTTGTAGGTAGGACAACAGGCTGGAAAAGATTTTTGCAAACAAAACAGAGAAATAAAATTGCGAAGCATTAAGCCAGAATAAGAAAAATGTTAGTAAGATAAAAACAAAGGAAATAAACATGACAGCTAATATTTTTCCACTTACTACCATTTCTCCACTAGCTATATTCCAAGATAAACATGACAATGATTTAATCAGAACTTAATCAAATTTTTGATAGCATCATGAAAACTGTTTAAAAGGAATTAATATCCATGGACATTAGTGATTATTTGGCCTTTGTGTCTGTTGGACCTTTGGTCAAAATGGTACAAGGAAAAACACCCATAATTTTAAGGATATTTACAAATTCTAGTTATTTTATTTCATGATATAATGCATCTTATTTTCATAAATAACTAAATCAGCTTTGTGTGCTGCTTTGGTCAGCATTGCTGTGTAATCAACCATCCCAAAACTTGACTTAGAACAACAATGTATTGGGGTTTTCGGGTCGCTCAAAGAACCCACGGCAGAGTTAGGCGAGTGAGCAAGCAAAGGTTTAATCAGAGGGTAAAGGGATGGAGCTGACCAAGGGAGGCTGAGACCCCCATTAGTGGGGAACAGAGGGAAAGAGAGGATGGAGCCAGCTAGGAGGCTAAGACCCCATTAGTGGGGAGGCTGACTCGAGGCCTTGCCAGAAGCCTGAGTTTTTAAGGGAAAATCCCACATGGTGAGGAAGGGGGATGGAGAGGAGTCTGCAGACCAGGTTTCAGTTCCTGATTGTCCTTTGAAGTTATTGGTGGTCCTCTTCAACTGGTGTCATTCCTTTGTTTCTTGGTAAGGGCCTGTGCTGGTCACGTACTGCATGTCCCACATGTCAAACTTGTCCATCAGCTTTCCTTAACGATCCGGATGCATCCACGACTGGGTGCTGGAGCCAGAGGCAATTCACTGTTCTGATAGTTAAACTTTAATCCCAGGTCTAAGGCTTGCTCTTGTCGGGGTTCTGACATGTGTGATTATCTTTCACTGTCTGTAGATTGTCGAGTGCAGATCTGGGATCTCTCTGAAGGCTTGCTTCATTTAGGAGAGTCCCCTCACATGGCTAAAGTTTGAGACTGGATGTTGGCTGGAAGCTGAGCTGGATGGTAGATCAGTGAGTTATCACAAGGGGTCATTGACCCCTGGGAACAGTGGAAATGCCTCCTCTTCATCACCCCCAGGACAGTGTTCATTTCGCGGACTTCTTACAGCACAGTAGACTCCAAGAGGGAGATTCCCAAGAGGAGGGGAGCACAAACTATCAGACCAGTTAAAAATACACCTAGAGGTGTGCCCTGGTGGAGTACTGGTTAGGTTCACCTCTTCCACATGAGGATAGTCTACATACATCCCAAGGACCCAGGTTCACATTGTAGTGTCCAGGGAACAACCAAGATGAACAACTAAACAAAAACAAATACAAATGTTTCTTCCTCTCTCTTCTTGCCTGCCTGCCTACCTACTCAACTTCATTCCTGCCTGCACCTCCCTTGAGAAAAACAAAGCTAAACTAAACATAGAACTAGAATCAGAACAGCATCCCTTCTTTAGTTTTGCCTTACTCTTAGTTAAAACAGTCACAGGGCCCACCCAGATTCAAAAGGGAGGGGAAAGTAAACTCCACCTTGTGGTGGCATTGTAAAGAAGAACACATGCACTGGAAGGTACTGTTGTAACCATTTTGGAAAATACAATTTAATCTTTGGAAAAATACAATGTTTCACATGTGCCAGCATTTTTAATGAGGGCATGTGTGCGCAACAAGTCAGAATTGTAGAAAAGATCACATACCTGTGTTCAAATTGACTTGACCTCCTGCTGTTTGATCTTGGGAAACTTGGCTGAGCTCTGTAATCATGTAATCATTGAAACAGAACCTATGGTGTACATGAGGGGACAGGGCTCTTTTGAGATTAGATAAGATGTTTATCCAAAGTGCCCAGCACTCAAAACTGACTGAACCGGTGACAGATATTATGGTTTTGAGGTAGGGAATGACTGGTTTAGAAAAGTTTTTCCAAGAGAACACTGATGAAACCACGGAGAACGTATTAGACAGGGGAACGGGTGCAGGACCCAATTGGAGCTGGGGACTGCCTGGGAAGGTACTGCCAGGAGGGAGCAGCATGGAAGGAAAGAGTGGATGGAGAAGAGAAATGTGAGACAAAGACTCAGGGTGCCATGGTGACTCCCTGAATGGGATGAGAAAGAAGGGGAAAATCTAGAGTGATGCTTTTGTGACTGATCTTTCCTAGACTATAAGCAAATTTTATTAAGGACCCATTCCCATATATTCACAAAATCTCTAGAAAAGTTGTACGAAAGTCACATTTCTTTCCATTTTACTAGCAAAAATTATTGTTCAGAAGCACCTTGGTGGCTCTGGCTGAGATAGCTAAGGTGCAGACCATGTAAAGCCCAAGGACCTGGGTTCAAAACCCTGGGGGGTAGGGGGTGTGGGAGGACCCCAAAAATTAGTGTTCAAAATAGAAAACATGAATTATGCCATCATCATTAAACTTACAGCTTGCTAACTGCTAACGAGTTGAATTGTGCCTTGCGTCCCCACCACCCCCAAATATGTTGAAGTCGTAAACCCAAGTACCGATGAATGTGATCTTATTTGGAAACAGGGTCTTTGCAGATGTAATTTGGTTAAAATGGGGTCAGAATGAATTAGGGTGAGCCCTTAATCCGATATGAACAAAATAGATACAATGTCCCATCATAAAATTTAGAACAAGTGTCTTAGGAGGAGGGAAACAAAGAAAGAATGTCTGTGATCTTCTTTCAGAGACTGAGGTGCTGCAGTTACAAATCAAGGTCACCAGAGCTGGAAGAACAAGGAAGGATTCCTTACTGGTTGCAGAGAAAAGCAGGTGTCTCCCCGACCCGCCAGTTCCCTCTAGAACTGCAAGATACCTGGTTCTCTGTTAGGGCAGCCTTAGGAAACTGATACAGTAACTATGGAACAGAATTGCCCATTTACTTAGTTAAAGGGGGCTTGGCATTAAATAAATCCATCATCTAGAAAGTTCTATGGGATAGTCCTGGTCCAATCCTTTATCTGTCATTATCCATTGAGTGTCCATATTATAACTACTTATGGGAAGAGAAGGAATAGTGGGAGGAAGAAAACAGGAAAAAGAAGAAGAAAGCTTTAAGGTGAGGATGAACATTCTGTGGAAAAAGAAACCTTTACCTAGGGGCAGAGTGGGCTCTGGAGACATTTTTATCCTGTTATGTTATAAACTTTGGCAGTTAAAATTCCAAAGTATAATAAATTTATACTTTAAAAAGTATTAGGTTGCTGCAACCCAGCAGACATTTGGTCTTGGCTGTGTGCCTAGCACTTAGTGAGGGGGAATTAATTACTAGATGAACAAAATAGATGCAATGTCTCATCATAAAAGTTAGGACGGGGAGCACCCTGTGGCTTGGGAGGCTAAGGTCAGGCCATGTAAAGCACTGACTCAGGTTTAAGACCCAGGGATGGGACAGGGTTGGGGGGGGGGGGTTAAAAAAAAAAAAAAAGATTAACCAAATAATTAGAATGAAGTATGATGATTAATTTGAAGGGGAAAGAGTTCTATGACAATGAAGAGCAGAGGGACCCACTGTAGTCTAGCTAAGGTTGAGAGGGCCGGTCCCTGGGGAGAGTTTCATCAGATGCCAACTGTGAGGAGACCAGACCTTCAAAAGAAGGGCTGAGATAAGTTAAATGTCTGACTGCAGAGAAGGAAAGTAGCAGGTGAGTCAGAAAGGCAAGGACAGGAGCCAGAATCTGGGGTGGATGGGGATACATCATCCTAAACTCTTATTATCATAAGGGTGTTGTAAAAAAGAAGCACTTTATTTTCATTTAGTTGTTCATAGTGATTGTTTTGTTTTTTAAAGGGTAGTGCAGACAGGAGTGAAGGCACCTATGCAGGCAGGTAGGAAAAGAGAGGAGGAAGAAGCACTTAATTTTTATTTAGTTGTTCACCCTGGTTGTCATCCTCCAGTCGCTGCCCCTCCCCCCAATGACTCCAAGGGTTGGGGGCTGGATATTTGAGCTAATTGCTATTCTACCAGGGTGCACCTGGGGCAGGTGTATATCCACCTGCAGGGTCAAGGTACCCCTCTGAATACTCTCTGGATGTTTCTCAGACATTTCAAAGTCTTCTGTTTTCAAAAGTCTAACGTTACATTCCCTCATTCCTGCAGCTTCTTCCTGCCAGCTGGGCTGTCACCATTGTGTTTATCTTATGTGTCCCTTCTCTGCCTCAGCTCATATCTACCTGCCAAATACTATTGTCCCATTTTATAGATTAAGAAAACCAAGGCACAGATGTAACATTCTCATTCACATGGTAGCTTCAGCTACCACCTGTCAGTGACTTAATAAAATTTTACCAATCCAGACCTTATTTGCATATCAGAGAGATACAAATCTATCAACCAGTTCTCAGAGACATCTCAAAACTCAGGATGCTTCAAACCATACCCTTCATTCATCCCCTCAAAGCACATTATTTTTTAGTGTTCTGTTTTTTCTAGTGAACATTGTCCACCAGAGGAGCAAGGCAGAGTGCAAGGAGACTTCCTTGGCATTTTTCTCTCCTGTCTGTTCCTTTTCATATCCATTCTAAAGATTTTGGAAATTTGGCTGCTTTCTCATCTTTAGCATCTACTGCTTGAGAAATCCCACTTATTAAAAGGGACATCTCATAGATAAGTTCTGCAGTAGCTTCCTCCTAAATCCATCTTCTCCACCCAGGCCCTGGAGTAAACTTCCCTCCTGACAACCCCATTCCCAACAAATCCTAACCTTACCAAGGTTTTTCTTAGGATTGCACAGGCACTTTCATTGTATTTTTACATGTTTCTTTGTGTTGGAGTTATCTTAGAGATAACTGCTAGAATTGCTAACAATTATTGACCTGCAAATGAATTCTGAAAGTCAGGGTTCTATGAACTTCTCTGTCTACTGTGGAAAAACCATTTTATGTCTATTTGCAAAGTCACTTCAGTGTCCTGACCCAGTAGTGTGTCTGTTCTTTACACCAGTTTTAACATCATACCTAGTAACTACATTAGATGAGCTGAATAAACTATGTAATACCAGGTCATTTTGTATCTAAATGACAATCATGCTTTTACTTTATTCCTTGGAAACTTATCCTTTTACTATCTTCTTAGGAACACAGGGTTGGCCTATAAGTACCTCTCCATCTCACCTCTGGCCACCTCTGACCATTCTTCCTTTAGTATATATTTTCATTCTTCAGATTTCTGTTCAAGGATTAAGAGATGCTTGCTGGAAAACTTCCCAGACCTTCTTGGGTGGATTACATTTCATTATTAGAGCCTCTTAAAGCACAGGCAGCATTATTATGTTTGCAGTTTTACATGTTTGAGATAAGTTAACTTTTTTTAAGACTAGTAACATTTTTCTATCCAATTGGAAGCAATGCATTCTGAAGTATTAGAGTGCACCCCCAGATCTTCACCTAATGCCTCTGTAAAAGTTACATACATAATAAATATTCAGGAGGTAGACTGAAAAAACATATTTGGGAGATGTTAACATATAGGTACAGCCATGAAAATGCACAGGAAGCAAAACCACTGGGTTGAACAAAATGATGATTATTAGGAAACTTGTTTAGTGAAATACTTGGGCAGAAGTCAAATTATAGTTTTGAAGGGGGAGGAAGTAAGCAATTGATACAGGTGAGCCCTGGTTGCCTAGTAGTTTAGTTCACTAGCATAGTCCTGTCAACATAGTAAATAAATAAAACTTCATTTCTTGTCTTGGTGAGTGAAAAGTTTCAAAAACACCAGTCAGGAGAAGTAAAGTCAAGGAAGAATTTTTTTTTTTTTTTAAATAAGGTAAGTGCAGGCAGGAATGAAGGCAAGTAAGCAAGCAAGCAGGAAAAGAGAGGAGGAAGAAGCACTTGTTGTCCATCCACCCCCAACCCAGGACTCGAACCCAGGGATATGTGGCCTTCGTCCTTTGCAGATGATTGACCTGCTACTCCACCAGGGCACGCTAAATAAAGGAATGATTTAATAGGCAACAGGAAAGTGTATTTGGGAGAGGAATGAGCAGCCTCAATTGCATCAAGAGGTGAAGTGGTACTGCCTATGCCCTGGGGTCGGTTTATATCCTCTTTTATCGCCTGAGTCTATCTGATTAACTACTTCAATCCCGCCCCACCCGGTTATTTTGCATAACTGTCAGTAGTTTCAAAGTCTTTGTAGATTCTGCCTCTTGCCTACCTAATTCTTTTTTGCACATGTGGCTGTCTGCCATTTTGTCAACTACTCCTACATGTCCTTTGTCTGTCTCAGCTCATGTCTACCTGTCTATCCTAACAGTCCACATACATTCCAGGGTCCCCAGTTCAAGACCCAGGACCCAGGAAACAACCAAGATGAACAACTAAAGTAAATAAAATATTATTTTCTCTTTCATTCTGTGTGTCTGCCTACTTGTCTACATTCCTGCCTTTACTTTTCCTTTATTTTCTTTTTAAAATATTTATTGAGGTAATTTTGATTGAAGAAATAACATAGTGTGCTGTGGTGGAGTAGTGATTAGGTCAGCCGCCTCCAGAGGAGTGTAGTCCATGTATATCCCAAGAATCTGGGTTCACATCCCAGGCCCTGGGGGGACAGCTTCTTTCTCTTCTCTCTTCCTGCCTGCTTAATCATCTTCATACCTTCCGCACCTTTCCTTTAAACAAATATATATATAACAGTATATACAGTTTACCCTTTTTCAAAAATATGACAACACATCAGCCCATTACCAAAATATCAGAAGTCTTCCATCACTTTCCATTGGAATCTACCACCATTTGCTTCTGCTCCCCACAACCTTCCCTGCTGGTGAACTCAGCTCTATTGTCAGTGTCCAAGGACTGGGTTTTGTTTTGTCTGTTCATGTGCTTTATTTCTTTATATTCCAAATATGAGTGAGATTGTTAAAGGGACAATTCAGAATGAGATGCTGCCTTCCTGAGACACACCTTACAGGCCCTTTCCTGAGCACTGGAGGCCAAAACTCATCTCTGTTAACCCTCTGGAAAGATTGCTGTAATCTTCAACTTAATGTTTTCCCCAAGACAACAAGGAGCCTGGACCACCAGAATGCCAGAGGTCACTTCACAGACCTGGAGAACTTCCTGGAAAATCCCCTCACTTCTGCTTTCAAACTTCCTTGTGAGTTCCGTTCTCTTGCTAATTACAGACACTAGAAACCCCTTCCCAAGAGTATAAATTCAACCAGCCTCCAGTCTGCAGGGCAGCCTTCCCTGCCCAGGAGACTCTATCTCCTACTTTTCTTTCTTCTCTGTTTTCTCTAATAAACTTACAAAACTGCATTCTTAGACGCTCAAGAATTCTTTCATGAACCTTTCACCTCAGAGCCCCAGCATCAAGATCATCTGGTATTTATTTGACTTTCTTTTTTTGACTTAGTTGAAAAGCATCATCCCCTCTAGTTCTATTCATGTTGTCACAAATAACAGGGTTTCACCTATAGGAGTATGTAATAGTCCACTGTAGCTATACCACATCTTCTTTGTCCAGTCATCTGACGATGGGCAGTTAAGTGGTAATTCTTTAACATCATTCTTGAATTATATATTCTTTCCTTTTTAAAAAATGAAATCTTTGTAAAATTTTTATTGCAGGAACATCAAAACATTCTAGGGTGGCCTAGCGGTCTAGTAGACCCGGGAGCAGTCCCACATACATCCCAAGCTCCCCGGGTCAAGTTCTTCCCCTTTTCTGCCTGCCTGCCTGCCTGCCTGCCTGCCTGCCTGCTCACCTTCATTCCAGCCTGCACCTTTCCTTAAAAAAAATAAATAAATAAAGTAATTCCATAGTTGCACTGTTGTAAATCAACATCTGTATATAATACAATAAGTTCACCATCAGCAGTCCAGTTCCATCCTTCACCATATCATAGCCCCCTTTATCCAATTTGCCTGTACAACTTCCCTTCCTTTCTGGTAACCATCAATTTGATTCTATAGGCTAAAGGTATTCCTGTAGTAAAAAGAGAGGATTTACAAAAAACATTTAAAATAGCAAGAAAATTCAGTTGTGTATTGTCTACCTTTAAAACAACAAGCTGTGAATGTGTGGTGTAGCTATTTAAGCCAAATTTGCCATTATGAATAAGTTGTGTATAATTCTTCAATTAAGAGTTGTTGATTCATAAGCTTTGGACAGGGGTCACAAAATGGCAGCCCTAAAATCATGGAACTTTATGAAGATTTTGTTTTATTATGAAGATATGAACCTGGGAACAGTCAGTTTGCTCTACGTGTACTGTACACTTCTAGTTTTGGTGTTTGTTTGTTTAATAACAAAGATCTTTGAGTAGAAGAGTTTTGTTATCAGGCCTTTGACTCAGAATATTTAAAGTCTGACAAAGGGTGATTTAAAATGTTAATGATATAGGAGCCTTAGGGATTATTTGCAAAGGCTGGTCTGCTGTCTTTCAGCTATCAGATGGAATGAGGGTCACCTGGTTATTTAAGTTAGCACATTCTTAGTCTTTTCACATAATTAGGCAAAATTTGTTTTGACTTCCACTTGTGTAATTTTTTTGTCCTAGGAATTTTTTGTTGTTGACCATTTAAACATTAAAAAATTGATTTTAAATTTCTTTGAGTTTCCAGCAAAACTAGATTTCCACTGTTTAATGGCACATGATCTATCTGGGCTTGACTGTTCTTTAGAATTTGGGGCTCCACCCCAGAGGTTTTTTAGTGATTTGTACGGAGGGGAGCGAGGAAGGCAGACTTGAAAGCAGATGTGAATCATTTCCTGAGTCGATAAGCGATTACTGTCTTCAGAGCACTTTACAGCCTATTCTAAGACAAAAGCGAATTTAATGGCCCTTGTCCAGAATAAACTGCTCTTTCCATTTTCCCAGGATCCAGTCAGCCCGTCACCATTTTCTATTCATTTAAAAGTGCAAAAGGCTCTCCATTGAGGCTCACGTTGCCCTGAAGATAGCCGAGAAGACAATAGCTGTCACAATTTACCTTTCCCCTTGTCACTTTCACAGAGCTCATTCTGTATATTACTGTCAAAGACTACATCAGAAACTCCAAACAGTTCCACTTTGAGAGCCTGAAGGTCACTTTTGCCTGAACACAATGCATGCTGGATGGGTCTAAGTGGCTTCGAGTCTTTGGACATAAATCGCTCTTAGGAAAAGTCAGCCACACCCGAGTGACAAAGACCACTCGAGAAGGTGACCCAAAGAAATGGAAACCCCGGATGTACATTCTGCCCCTTCACTTGGCACGTGAGGTCGGTGGCAAACAAAAGCCCAGGCACCACTGCCAATCCGGGACTGAAATCCCTACTGTAGTTATTTTTCCCCCGAAGCTGCCTTCGCCGTGGCTGAGGGGCATTGCCCCAGCTGCTCGCTCGGGGTTTGCTGGATCAATCGGGATGCTCGGCGAAGTCCGGGCGATTGGAAAGGCGCTCTCTCGTAGCGCGCACTACCGGCCCCAGCTCGAGACCCGATAGCCCGCCCACGGCTTTGCTTTTGATTGAAGAACGAGAGGGAGCCGACGGCTAGAAACTCCTGCCCCAGGAATGCTGGAGGGGCTGCGTCGTTCCCTGCTGCTGGCTCTGAAGCGGGTACCCGGGCGGTGTGTCTGGATTTGGCCGCGCCGCGGGCTTTCGCGTCCTGCCGCGCGCCGCGTGCCGCCGCCGCTCTCCGCAGCTCCGCACTCCCGGAGCCTCCCCATGACCAGCCCGCCTAGCGCTGCCGGAACCCTCGCCCACCAGGTATCCCAGACCCAGCATTTGCAGAAGGGGGACGGACTGGACTCCCGGTTTCCGTAGCCCGCGGCCCAGGCCCGGCGCACTACCATCCTTTCCCGCACGCTCCTCTTACCTGGTCCCGCGGTTACGCCTGCACCGAGGCGTCTCCTTTCCCCGCTCCCCTGCCATGCCCTGCTCAGTCCGGGTCCGCGAATACTGCCTAGGGAGGACCCGCTGGCCTGGTCTAGCACCCTGCGGGCTCCGGCTCCTGAACGTGGCGCCCACCACGCAGGGCCCGGGAGGGTCGCCTTGGAAGCCGCTTTGGGGGCGGTGTGGGGGGGGGGGAGGGCGTAATTTCTGTGCATTCAGAACTGAGTCACATCCAGCCGGCCTTCGCCACCATATAAGAGTGACCGCAGCCTTTTACTCCCTAGAATCATTTTCTTCCCTCTCGCCCGTCATAATTTAGCTGGTTTATTTTTGTCTGCACCTTTAACCAACTCGTCTAGCTTCCATTGAGCGCTGAAGTATCTTTTAAGTTAACTCCCTAAATCCAAGAGGTTTTGTCCTTGACGTGTTTGCTGTGGATGTGCCTGTGTCGGAGGACCCTGCGGTGGAGGAAATGGTTCACTCTGGTCCCCATCCCTTCCCAGGCTAGCTATTGTGCGCTGGTGATTGACAAGACCACGAGGCTGAGCGTGCCCGGGAGATTTTTCTAGAAACGGCTTAAAACCTTAGTCTAGACTATTTACTCCGATGTAAGCAAGACAATTGCCTTCTTGTTCTTGGTTGGCGAGCACTGGTTCTTATAGGGCTAACCTGGAATTTAACCGATCAGTCCTCAGCCAGCGTTGGAGGACAAAAACGACCGGGACCGCGGTCATCGCTGAAATCGCAGGGGTAGCGCTCCCCTCCCTGAACGTCTCCTTTCGGGTCAGCTTTGGGGTCTGTGAGCCGCACTTCCTGTGGGCTTGGGCACCTGGCAGAGGGCACGGTGTAATGGTGAGTGGCGGTGCCAGTACAAGTAGTTACCCACCTCACCTGGTTTTACTTAATGGATTTCATTTTTCTTTAAGGAGTGCAATAACGGATGCTTTGCAGAATGTACTGGAGAAGGAGGATCTGCAGACGTGGTGCAGACGTTTAAGGTATGTGCTTTGCCAAAGGTTAAATAAGAAAACCGTTCAGTGGAATTAATCCATTTCTTGTTGAGCTAATTTAGGCACCCTTCGCCATGTGGGCTTTACAATAGTTTAGATATGCAACCATTCGTTGTAAATTCCACTCTTAGGAGAAAAAATCATTTGGAAAGCCATAGTACATTCATCACATCTAAAATTTCCTGGTAGTTAAATGGTTAATTTTATGAATAATACTTTTTTCTTGGAAAATAATCGGTTTGTGAATATTAACCTGGAGGTTTATCTCCTCATATAGTAAGTATATTATTCACTCTACTGTGGAAAAAGTAAAAATTTTCACTTTAAGCAGCATCTAACCTTTTACAGCAAAATGTTGTATTTTTTATTTATCCTTAAATTTATGGAGCTGATATAATAATTTCACACATCACAAAGGATTAGTGAGAAAATGAGAATATATACCTCTCTCTCTCTCTCTCTCTCTCTCTCTCTATATATATATATATATATGCTTGCAAAATTTAAAAAGTGCAGTCAGGAATGAAGGTGAGTAGGCAGAAAGGCAAGGAGAGGAGGAAGAAAACAGTTTTTCACAGGGGTTGTGCCCTGCCTCCCCCCCAACTCATGTGGCTTGCTCCTTTGGAGAAGACTGACCTCACCACTGCTCCACCAGGGCTCACTGAGAAAGATTATTATAAAGGTACCATGAAAATCACAAAAAATATAAGGTGTCTTATTTTCTTTACAAATCATTTCTCTCCCCCACCCCCCAGCCCTCCATCCATGGAGATTTTGTTTCTCTATGCTTCATTCTACTCTTATCCTGCCTCTTTCAGTCACTGTCAATTGTCATCCCAGTACAGAGAGTCCTAATGATCTCACATCCTGGCAGGGTTCAGTGAGGAGGAACTTGACTCATCAGTTTTATACATATCCAGTATTTACTGTGCCCCAGGGTCTGTGCTAGGTATTAGAAATCTAAAGATCAAGTCAAGATAAGGTCTCTGCTCTCAAGATTTTTAAAAACAAGAATAAAACAGACTATACTGATTTCTTTATTAAAAGAAACTTGTGAATTTTATTTGTCCCTGTTATTCCTAGTTGATTTAAGATAGTGTCCTCTAAACCCTATAGCTGATTTGCTCTGCTAGCCTATGAAAATTTAATATATTTGGAAGACTTACAGTATTGAGATGAGTCCTTGAAAGAATGAGATAAGACACTTCTACTACATAATCTCTTAAGGGTCATTTTATATAGTAAGTACATTCCTCAAAGAGTATAGATACATATAATTTTCCCCTCAAAGATCTGTATACTCTTAGAGGAATTTTTTTCAAAGTGAAGAATTAATATATTTAATTATATATTATAAATAATATATATTAATCTGTGTATATTTATATATACAGCTTTAGTTAAAGGGGCAGTCTATTGATATTCTACACTCATGTATTACACATCAAAATGTGAATTGTAATTGTGGGTGTATTCATAATGCATCTGTGATGAGGCAAATGATAATTTGGGAGGAGAAAAATGGTGGATTTTATAGGACTTTTTTTTTAAGGAAAGGTACAAGCTGGAATGATGGTGAGTAGGCAGGCAGAAAAAGAGAGGAGGGAGAAACATTTGTTTTATTTAGTTGTTTTTCTTGGTTACTTGGGATGTATGTGGACTACATTTGAGAGCCTTATCTGCTAGACTATCAGGGCACACCTACAGGACCATTATTACTATTTTTGTTTGTACATATTTATAATGTTTAAATTGCCTTTGAGTTCTCAAAGCGCCTATGGCACCCCTCTCCCATTTTGATGTGTAGTTAAAGTGAGGGTGCAATTATCCAACAGAGCCCAGCATAGAGATATCTTTTTCTTATATCGTAGGGAATCTTTCTGTGGACTCCAGAGTCTTCTTTATTTGAAAGAGTTCAACTATCTTTTCCTTTCAATTCCTCCTGCTTTATAGATACATAGAACATGACACTCCAGATCTGTAATGCTCTTCATTTCAAAAAGTGTTTCTAAAAGATAATGAACATAGGTTTTCCAAACAGAGCAAGAAAAACTCACTAATGCTAGCGCCGAGTGATGCAATTTCCAATACAGATGTAGTCTTTGAAAAAGGTGAAGTGTATGGCTAAAAGAAATAGCACAAGTGTGACATCGAATGGTGAGCACAAACTGCTGTCTGGCAAATACAGTTCTCAGGTTCTCTCAACCAACTTCTTCTAACACACTAAGGAGCTTTGCTGTTTCAGAGCCAACAGTACCCAACTACAAATTTTGAACTAGGAAATTGTTTTTCAATATGATCTGATCTGTTTTTATCAGGTTGTTTTTTTATTTTTAATCATTTCACAAGCCTGTCATTGTGACCTCCCAAATTTTCCTACTAGAATATGATATGAAGCCTCCTGACTTTGAGAAAGAGACAGACCAATTGTACAGGACAAAGAGGCATTTTACAAATATTGTTATCTGTGTACATTTTTGAAAAGAAAATATAGCAAAAGTAAGGGGTTTTTAAAAGAACACCGATAAAAATTGTCTAGGGTTAACAGTGGAGGAAGTGGCAGCGAGCAGAGATATAAGGGTAGCTTGATATCATGGCCAAGTTTCAGTGACTCCTCTCCTTCCAAGCTAGACAAAGGCATGCAAGCAACAATGCCTATGGGCTGGCAGGTGTACAGGTACTGGGCTAATGTGCCCCACCCATCTTCCCTGTTAACAGAACTCAGATTTTTGTCTTTGGTGTTCTGAATAGCCCTGGGTGGACAGACTTACATTCCCAGGCCACTTCAGTCAATAGATCCCTGTGAAGAAGCCTTTCTAATCAATGAGGCTTATGAAAATTTCTGGGAGAAGTTTGCTTCTGTATTCAAAGAGCTCAGATGCCTGGTATTGTCCTTTTCCTCTCCTTCCTTTGGATCCTGAGTGCATCATTAAAGCTGAAGCTATAGCTAAGCAGGCTTTTTCTGAACCAGTGAAGGCCAAGAAAATCTGGCATGATGGGATGCTGCCCACCCTGTCTCGTCTACACTGGTCTTTTTTATTTGCTAGTATCTGGATGCATTGCTACATGATAAGCAAAAGGTTTCTGTAGAACACTAGTGAGAAGTATAAATGAGAAAGGAAGTTAATTGTCGTACTTGGGAGCTTTGATTTTGGGGTTTAAATTATTTTGTCTTTAAGCATAATCAAGCATGTGATTATGTTAATGAGGGATTACAAGGGAAAGATATGGGAGACTTGCTACTGAGGGAGTAATAGAATTTGATGAATAAGGTTTTGTTAAAGAGATAATTCAAAGTAGAATTGTCTAGTTGGTGCTGTGGTAAACTGAGGTTTGGGAGAATATTGTGAAAATGGTAAATGACCTTGAAAGTGATAAAGATGCCAAGAAAATGTAGGAAAGATACACAGTGAACTTGTTAACAGGTTAACAGGTCTGGGAAGTAGGAATGTAGTTGTCAGGATAGTAGTTGGGATATTTTTACTGTTAATTTTTCTTCCCTTCTTTATAGTAGAATTTTAGAATAATAGATATACATTTCTATCACTAAATAAATGAAGGATTAAGGAGTAAAGAGTGGAAAGTAATATGAATATCAGACTTCGGACCCAGTTTTGGGGGAAATATTATGCGTGCCATTTTATATGTTTGAGAGCAAAGTCACATGATGACAGAAGAGTAGCAGTAAGAATTCACAAATTCCTGAGTTCTCAGCTCCTCCTGTGTCTTCCCCTTAGAGTTTAAAACATAAACTGATGAGGAGTCCCACTCCTGAGTTTCTTCTTCATTGATCTTAGGTAGGGCATGGGTATTGGTATTTTTCTTAAAAATCTTCCCAGAAAAATGAACTCAGCAGGCATTGCTGGGAACCACTGCTCTTTAAGGATAGTTGGTGGACTTCTCAGCCCTGATCATGCAGTTAGTCACTTAATTTAAAAGCTAACAAACTGTCCCCTTCACCTTACCCCATTACTCTGAGATGATGCTTCAGTTCTTGGAACAGGGGCCACATGTGTATTTTTAAAACCACCCTCAGTTGAGCTGAACACAGACGGAGCTAGGATTGAGAATCACTGATGCAGAGGGGGATGTAGAGAGGCTCAGAGGCAAAGCTCAGTATTGCCCAGTTTCTTATACTTTGCTACCAGTGAAACTGCATTCCGTCCCCTTCCTGCTTTGCTCCGTCACACTATTTAAACAGCAGAGGAGGGGCACCCTGGTAGAGTAGCTATTAGGTCCACGACCTCTAGCTGAGCACAGTCCATATACATCCCAAGGATCGGGGTTTGAGACCCGAGGCCAGAGAGCAGCCAAGATGAACAGCTAAATAAATGCCTCTTCCTCCTCTCCCTGCCTACCTGCCTACATTCCTGCCTGTACCTTTCCTTAAAAACAACAACTACAAAACAATAGGGGATTAAAGCAGAAGAGTCTTGCGCTTAGCATTGTCCTTTCTGGTTCCTGAGAGGGACACTGCAGTTACTGTGATTGCCAGCAGCCATGGGGCAGGTTCCTGGGGAAATGGGAAGACAGGATACATTCTAGGTTGCAGAGAGCCCCAGAGATCATCAGCATGGGGATGTTGTCATTGGGTCTCCTTACCCACCCCTCCCTGCTGCAGCAGCCACAGTTCCCTGTGACTTTCTCCTAGGTCACTGCCCACATTCTCTGCATTCCCTCCACAGTGGGTCCACGCTGTTTCTTGCCAAGCATGTTCCCCTCTCAGGGCCGCTCTGCGCTTGCTTCTGCGGTCTGGAACACTTTGCTCTCTTTCATTCAAAAGACAGTGCTCAGATGTCCCTGTCAGGGACAATGTCCCCAAACCTTTGTTTCTAAAACAGGTGTTCCCTTCCTCACCCTAGCCTCTTAAAGCCGCTTTCATTTTCTTCGCCACAATGCACATCTCCTGACATCATTTATCTGTTCGTCTTGGTATTACCTGTGCTTACTCAGAGCCGGGCCTGTGCCCCAATGAGTGTTATTAGAAAGGCCAAATTCTAAATAATAAAACAGATGGGGAAGAAAAGAACAGGGATGAAAAATAATTAAAGATCATCCTACAGTTGTTTCATAGGAGGCAAAACCATAGTCTTGTTTTTGAAAGATTCTTATGTAAATTCCCATCGAAATAAAGTTGCGTGTTCCATTGTCGATTGGTTTCATGGCTGGAAGGACTATTGGAGAACTTAGGAATCCTTCACACATAAAGATCATGCCTAGTTGGCTTCCTGTTGATAAACTCTTGATATTGATTAGTTGGTGACAGAAATAGCAGCTGGGATGATGTATGTCTGTGTTACTTTTGAAGAACTGTGGTAATGACTGGATTTGTCATTGAAAAAAAGCCAAGGTCTGCACCTTTGCAATATTTAAGATGTACCCCAAATTTAGCAAGTAAAGAACTTGCCCCATTTGCTCACATTCTCTTCATTTCTTTTTCTCATCTTCTGTTTTTGTGTCATACCCACCCCCTTTACTAAGAACCTTTTATTAGTGCTAATAGATGAAAACTTGTATGGAGTCTAACTATTATGGCGGCTTCAGGTTTTGCTTAGCCCAAGAATCACCCACCACCCACTTCTTTAGAAAAGTCACCAGCACATCAGTGTATAAGAATACTATGAAAACTTTCATGTAATAAAAAGTTCATGTTCGAATTTCACTCATCTCAAATATCATGGCCGTCTTTTGTGAACGAGTCTGTCTTTCACTGGGGACAGCATCTGAAATCAGCCAAACACTATTCTGAATAGTTAAGAAATACCGTTGCCTGTGCCAGACTCTGCACTAGAGCTCAAGGTTTAATTGTGAATACTGTATTCAGAGCTCTTGTCCAAACAGTCTAGAGGGATTGGCAAAATTTAAATATATATATATATATATATATATATATATATATATTTTTTTTTTTTTTTTAAAGGAAAGTTACAGGCAGGAATGAAGGTGAGCACAGGCAGGAAGGAAAAGAGAGGAAGAAGAAGCACTTTATTTTTATTTAGTTCATCTTGGTTATACTTCCCTGCCTAGGATGTGAACCTGGGTCTTTGGGATGTACGTGGATTGTGGCAGATGCAGTTTGACAAACCACTATCCACCAGGGCACAGCAAACTTTTTTTTTTTTAATAGGAAATGTGCAGGCAGGAATGAAGGCAACGAGTAGGCAGAAAGAGAGGAGGAGGAAACATTCATTTATTTATTTGACTTAAAAAAATTTTTATTGTAGTAATTATACACATTAAAATATCATTTATTTTTATTTATCTGGCTGTTCTCCCAACCCTGCGTCTTGAACCTGGGGCCTTGGGATGTATGTGGGACTGCTCCCAGGTATACCAGACCACTAGACCACCAGAGTATACTCACCGGTACACTTTTTTAAAGTTCCAGATAATAAATATATTTGAGGACCATCACCTTTCTGTCCCCGTTGTTCCGTCATTGAAGGTAAATGTGACTGCGTGCCAATAAAGCATTTCTTTACCAAACAGGCCAGAAGACTGAAGGTGAACTGCAGGTGAAATACCTGCTCAACCTTTTCTTTAGACAAGAGGTAAAGGGACAGAAATGGGATTCAAGGATCAAAACACTTTAGCTGGAATATCTCCCTTAACTACATTTGCTTTCTCGCACTTAGTAAGAAGTTTTCAGTTAAGCATCTTACTTGCATTAAATAGCGGTAGAAGGAAGTCAATTTCTCCCCAGTTAGACTGTCCTGAAAAGCACAGTATTATGTTCTCTTTAATGCCCTCTACTACATTTTAATTTGAGGTACCTGGTGATGTTAGAACACATTTTCAATTATGAAATAGTATTTCTAAAAATAAAACTGATTGTTATTCATAATAAATCAAATGACTAAGACAGCTGTTAGGCATAGAATTAATTAAAGTAATTAGATCATTTGAAAAATAGTGATAGAAACTGATGATGAAAAGTTGTTTGTATTTGGTTTATGGCGGGGGATGAGGACTTGAATGTATTAAAGTGAATTTTGACTTCCCTTACAACCCATCAGCAGCTGGAACCTGTCCCTGATTAATATTATTTTCCATTTTTCAAAAAGCTCCTGGCCATGCTCCTGTGACTCAGGCAGCTCAGGGGGTTGAGACAGCTGACATGTGACCCAAAGACCTGAGTTTGAGATCAGGGGGTGATAGTGGGGGTGAGGAGGACTGAAATTGAAAAGGGAATTAATGCATTTTCCTCCTTTTGCCTTACCTCCTTTTTAAAAAACAAAACAAGGCAAAACAAAGCTCTTGTGGTTTTTTGTTAGCATGCTAAAGCTAGTACAGGTTCTGTATGATTTGTTTCTCCAAGTATCTGGTTGTTGTGATGGCCAGCGGGCTCTGGAGAGTGGGTGAGATGTGACTGTGTGAAGTGGTTTCCTATGACTGTTATTGATCATTCTTTGAATAAGAGGGCCTTTGTTCAGTTTCCTCAGTGCAGAACAGAGGAGTGATATCTTAGAGTTCACACTCCACTTCTCTGGCTTCAAAGAAGACAACTTTTGCTTCCCTCACCCATTTCTCCTGCTGTGCACCCAAGGGGATTTTGTCTTATGCCAAGAATTCTTTGGGGGAGTTTGGTGTATAATTCTAGCTGAGAGGTTCTTAATCATATTCACTTTAGTTGAACAAGTCTTTCTTTGTGCTTTTGTTTTTATTAGAGAAGACATGCCTTTCTTTTCTCACAAATGCTCAACACAAGTCCTATGCTGGGAGTTACGAAGCGAATGTGCTTTCCATTTTGCATCATTTTGCCCATCTTGTATTTTATCCTGGTTTCTAAATATTACTGATTTTTGATTTTGATGTTTATTAGGCAATATCCATGGTAAGAGATTTCAAACAGACCAGAAAGCAGGCATGATTTGTGTGGTTCACATAGTGATGTTATATTTCTGAATTAGTTGCCAACATTTGAGCCTCAGGTTAGTGGAGGGGATGGGGAAATAAGTGAAGGGTCAAAAGGTGCAAACTCCTTTCAGTTATAAGTTCAGTGGGGGTGGGGTGAATGGGGGAGGAGGGGCTCAAGTGCTGTCACTTTTTAGTGGCCAAGGACTGAAATTTTATCCGTTTTTCATCCTCTGTATCATCTAGCTAGGAAATGTTCAGTTACTTTTCTTTAATGGTTCTGATGTTCCTTCCCCAGGCTAAAGATCTAATTATCACACCAGCCACCTTTTTAAAGGAGAAACCAGACCCCAGTACTCTGGTATTTGGAACTGTTTTCACGGATCACATGTTGATGGTGGAATGGTCCTCAGAGTTTGGTTGGGAGAAACCACATATCAAACCTCTTCAAAACCTGTCCTTGCATCCTGGCTCGTCAGCTTTCCACTATGCAGTGGAAGTAAGTATCTGGGGATTAGTGATGGTGATGTGCCTGTCTTCCCTGGGGGGGTCACCTCACAACTACCCTGATAAAATAGCTTTATCATATTTACTTGAGGAAATCCTTCATGGTTTTTCAAACTTTGCATGTAGACAGTTGAGTGGACGGTAAGTCTTCACTAATTTTTCAGTCTGAGTGTTCTGTAATGTCTGTATACATTTATTTAGAGCAAATGATTGGGAAGAAAATTCTGGGAAAAAAAAATAGCAATCAAAAAGCCAGTGCTGTTAATATTTGAAGTTACCTCTCTTCTCAGATCTTCTAATTATTGAGAAAGGGTCATTGAGTAGAATATTCTGGTTAGATTTTAATGCTAACTGCATGATTTTATGACCAGTAATACTGTGTTATTATGCATATTAAGGGATGTGTAATTAAGTAGCTTCCTTCATGCATGAGTGGAATAATTATAAGAAAATATTAAATATTTAGATGTTTTCTAAACATCTAAATCTTTCTCTGGTCTTTCTCAGAATACACACTTAGCCACATAAACAATACGTTCCTGTTCCCTTGATCCTGCTTTATTTAATTCATTTTTAATGAATTAATTCATTAAATAATGAAGATTATTGGGGTGCTAGAAGTAAACACTGCTTAACTATTGAGGGACTAAAAGGTGATAATGGCAGCTGTTCATACCAATAATGGAAAATTGTTAATTTTGTTTATTGACTTCCTGCCAAGTACCCCCATACTAGATACCTCCTGGGTTCTAGCACTTAATTATTTTAAGTGAGAAAGCATGTACTTAAACATTCAGGTTCTGGAGTCAGACTTCTGGGCTCAAATTCTTTCTGTTGCCCAACTGGAAGTTATATGAGTGGGGGAATTAAGTCACTTTGTGCTGCAGTTTCTTTACCTACTAAACTGAGGAGATGACAGCACCTACCTCATAGTGTCACTGTGGGGTTAAAAGAAGATAACTGATTGAAGCATCCTGAGTCATACCTGGTGCATAGTGACAGCCCTGTTACCAGCTAATATTATTATTATTACTGTTTTTATTTTAAAGAGAGGAAGGGAGAGGAAGATGAGGCATTTTTAAAGGAAGGGAGGGAGGGGAGGTAGAAGGGGAGGAAAAACATTTTTTATGTATGTAGTTGTTAAATTCTTTGGTTTTTCACCCCAGTCCTGGGACTTGAACCCTGCTTCTTGGGCTTTATGTGGTTTGCATACCAGAGTCACACCCATCTGAGCCACAAGGGCACAGTGATTGGCTATTATTATTAACCCCTTAAAGCATTACCATAGAAACAGGTTCAGAGAAGTCAAGTTTCTTTCTTGGCCAAAATTGGGCCAAGCTCTAAGAGAGGTGCCAGGATTCAAATGACAAGTTCTTACTCCCTGTGACAGACCCCTAAACATAAACACTAAAATTACAAAAAGGCCTGTCCAATTAATGTGTGCAAAATTGTAAATTTGGATAATTTGGATACCTACTTGTTGCCCAAAGGTTTCCACCAAAGGTTGAACTTTGGAGTCTTCCATTTCCATTTTCAGTTTGTTGTCTTTTAACTATATCAACTTTGATTCATTCCATTCATTCACTCCAAGTCTCAGGTTCTTCAATTACAAAATAAGAATGGTAGCGGCCCTTGCCTATGTCATAGAATATGGGAAGTATTTTGCATTTGAAGGATGGAACATGGCGAAGCCTTGGGCAGTGGTTCTCCAACTTACCACACATCAGCGCCATCTGGCTCAACTCCTGGAGTTCTGACTTCTACCAAGTTCCCAGGTCATGTTAATACTGTTGCTCCGGGGACTACATTTTGAGGACTCCTGACCTTTGGGAAGTAAATGAGAAAGTATTCATGTCATTTCTGAAAGCTGAAAAAGCTTTTGATGGCCACTGTTTTTTGAAAACCTATCGGAAGTCTATTTAGATGAGTTGGAATGCTTGTTGGATTAGTTTTGCCAGTTTAGTTATTTGTGACCAAGATGGTTTTTTAACAATTTTAAATTACTATTATCCTTTGGTAAGTAAAACTGAAATATTACTGATGTTCTACTTAGAATATAAATACAAGAAATGTTTAGCATCACTTACCTATTGCAGTATATTTAACAGGACAAATTGCTTAAACAACCACCATTATTTTGTTAGTAACTGCGATTCTGGGGGTTGAGTAGGATGACAAAGTGGTTCTTCTTGGATTCTCCAATGTGATTGCTGCCAGATAGAGGTTGGAGTCAGAGTCAACTCAAAGGGGCAGAGAAGTTGGTGCCTTCCAGAGAGTTCTTTCTCAGTGTGGTCTCAAGCACGGTGGCTTCAAGGCAGTCATCAGACTTTGGGCACGGTGACTCTGGCTCTAAGCTGTGTGTCTACATGGAAGCTGTATTACTTTTTATGCACTAGTCTCAAAATCACCCAGCATTGCTTCTGTCATACTCTATGGTCTTGGTGAGCACAAAGACCTACCTAGTCTCCAAAGGAAAGGGATATACACACACGCATATATATTATACTCTGTCTCTTGAAGAGGAATGTCAAGTTGCTAGAAAAACATGAGGGGCTTGAAATGTTGTGTGGAAAGATACCATCTGTGACATGTATCAATGATAAATGAGGAGACAGAGTGATGCATTTGGTTTGTACTTTCTCACACTGGGACCTTAGGCTTAACAGGTCAGATACTGGGAGAGTATCATCAGAATTTAGGAAGTGTGATTGCCTCTGCAGAGAACCCCTGAATTTTCTCAGGCATGTTCATTCCATTTCCTATTCTCTTGTTTAATGAATTTTTTTTTTTTAAAGAAAAGGTGCAGGAGGGATTAAGCCAAGTAGGCAGGTAGGCAGGAGGAGAGAAGAGGAAGAAGCACTTTATTTTTATTTAGTTGTACATCTTGGTTGTTTTCCCCAGCCTGGGATATGAACCTTGGCATTTATGTGGCCTGCCATTTTGCTGGAGGCAATTAACCCAACCACTACTCCACCAAGGTGCACCTCAATGGATGCTGAGTGCCTACTGTGTGCCCAGCACTGTGCTAAGTGCTGGATGGGATGGCGTGCAGACCAGCCGTGATCTTGCTCTCAGGAATTCTTTTATTAATACTCTAAGAAAGTTAGGCAGATACTTTTATTTCCAAAGTTTTCTTCCCAACTATTGCATGGAAACATTAACATTTCAGGCTCTAGGTATAACTATTTCTCTTACACTACACGCTTAGGACACTACATGATCAAACGCCAATCTGTTTTTTTTTTTTGTTTTTTTTTTTAAGTTCAACAGCAATTGTCTTTTTTTAATCCAAAAGTAAATATATGAGTAATCTCCTTGGATATCTTTCCACTAATCAGCCCTAATGATTTTAGAATCCATTTTATTTTGAGATCTCCAATTTCATGTGGTTTGGGTTAATATCTGAAAGTGTCTTGTCATAGATAAATATATGAAGATTTCAAATGGAGAGAAATGTGAACTGTGAGTAGGGAGTTAGCTAAAAGAAAATTTGATAGCAGCTACTTCATTCAGGTTGATATAAATATTGAGTGAAATAAGACAATGTGAAAACAGAGATAGCATATGTGTAGTACTTAGTGTGTATAAATGAATGATCATAGAACTACCATCGGCTGAAAAAAAATTCTACGTGGATATCCTGTCTCCATCATGTGCCCCTTCCATGTCACACACCCTGAATCTTCTGGTAATTCTTATCCTTACTTCTGTGATAACCTTTCTTTGCTTTTCTTTTTGGAGCCTATGTCTCTCTAACACTATAGTTTGCCTCTTCCTGAGCTTTATGCAGCTAGAACTATACCGTGTCTGTATTCCTGTTATTTGAACTAATCGTTATGTAAGATTGGAGATGTGTGAAAAGAAATGGCTTCTGAGGGTGGTGTGTGTAGGGTTCTGGGTCTCCGTTAGGTTAGTGTGTTGTTACTGTTGTTAAAATCTTTCATACCTCTATTGAGTTTTTCCTTGTTTGTCTGTCAATTACTTAGACAACCTGTTAAAATTTCTTACTGTGATGATGGAGGTTTCTCTTTTCTCTGTCAGTATGTACCTACTGTAGTCATTTTACATCCCTGCCCCGTGGTTTGTCTGAGACAACACTTTGAGAAAGAAGACACCCTACCTTGGCAGAGTCTTGATCTCGGTTTCTGTGATTCCATGACATGCGCCAGATTACAGGAAATGACACATGGGGCACTTTTGGGAAGGCAAGGGTGGACCCCTGAGAGCTATGGTTTCCAGCTCCATCATCTAGCACATACTGTGTGGAGATGCTTGTTTTTTTTTAAGCTCCATCATGTTATTTAATATGGCAGCTGCTCAGCACAGGATATCTCTCAATTCCCACCAGATTTGGGTAAAAAGGACTTCTTGTTATCCCAGTTACTACAACCAGTCTGGTCACATGTTGGCTTTTCTAGATTTAGAGATCTCTGGTTGAGGTCTGTGTCAACAATTTTATATGATGAGCTCTGTGGAAAAGTCAGCCTTTTGAACATAGGGATTGTGTTCATTTAGTTAATCCCTAAAATTGATTTCTCTTTTTTCTTCAGTTATTTGAAGGATTGAAAGCATTTCGAGGAGTAGATAACAAAATTCGACTGTTTCGGCCAAATCTCAACATGGATAGGATGCTCCGATCGGCCAAGAGGGCTACTTTGCCGGTATGTGAATTTAGGGGTTTCTTCTGTGTCTTTCTTGAGGAAGTTGGTCATTGAATTTGCGAGCAAACAAATAATTTCTGAATAGTTAGATCATTATTCACTATGAACCTATGAACACTGAAATTGTTTCTGACATACTTTGCAATCATCGAGGTAAAAATACAAGGAAATACCCAATACTTTTTTAGTCAACTCCTTATTGTTTCTTTATGGTTATCTGTAAGGATTTATATGCATGTGGGAGATAAAAGAATAAGGAAGAAAGAGATGCGTCAAACTGAAATAAATATCATTTAAAGACTGTGTGACATTATAATATTGAAAATGGAGAACACAGTAGTTCTCATAGGTATTTGGGGGATATTTGGCCTACGTGCTTTAGACACTAACAAGTATGCGGTTGTTTAATTATTTTGATATTTACCTCATTTTATTTTAAAGGGGGAATATAAAAATGGGTCTCGTGTCCTTTGAATCCTAGTCATAACCCTGTTTGTTAACGAGCAGAATTCAGTCTAAAGTAGGTTGGGTTTAGATCCTAAAGTTCATATCTAGGTAGGAGGGAATTTCCATTATTTCCAGTCCCTGAGACGTGACCAGGCTGTTTCTCTCAGCTGGACGAAGTCTTTTCCTTTGGGGCACCTAGCCCAGGCTGAGCATCGAAGAAGCTTGGGGTGAGCTAAATCCAAGTAACTTTTAGCCGAGCTTTCCTTCTCTTCCCTAATTCTGTAACATGCTTGCCCACCTCCTTCAGAGGCCACAAGATGGTGGCAGGAATTAAGGTAGTTCCTTGGACTAGTTTGTTGTTTTGTTCTACCATTACAGACAGATCACTGGGAAAACTTTAAAAGAGGGATAGAAGGAAAGGAAAGAACATTTATTGTATATCAACTCTGCCACAAATTATGTTATGTGGTTTTACGTCCCTTGTCTGTGTACTCATAACAGTCAGTTATTGTCAGCGGGGGGGTCTGTATTGTAAATTGTAAATAGCACTTTTGTACAGAGATGAAAACACAAGTCCAGAGAGGTTAAATGATTTACCTAAAGCCACACAGAGTGAAGTGTCAGGGTAAGAAATTGGATGCAAGTTTGTGATCCTTAGTCAAGTTTATTTCCATTAGAGAGTTAAACTGGTGATACAGAGCGATGATATTTCTTACATAATTGACAATCCTGATTTCTGTAACAGTTCTAAGCTGTGATTTTTCTTAGAGGATAGTGTCTGAACAGCCAAATCCTAATGTCATTAAGTTCTATTCAACACCTTGCTTTTGAATCAGTCTTACCTTGGGGAACCCTTGACATCTTTGAAAGTATGTTTCTTGGACTTGCCAAATGAGGAGAGACTACTCATTTTGCAACCTGTCACTCATCTAGTTTATGAAAACCGGCTTCTCTTAGAAATAAATGGCGCTTTGCTTTTGTCCATGTTTCTGCTGGGTTATCTGTGTTATTCTTATGAACTTTTGGGATATGTTAACATACTCCAGTCATGGCCCTTTGTTGTTTTTTTATGTCACAAGTACCTTCACCCAAATTGTCAGTGGTGGTTTTTATTATTATTATTATTTTTAATTTTTGAAGAACAGAAGTCCTTAAAGTCTTAGTCATATTATATCCAGTTTGTTCTTTATGATTTATGTCTCTTATTTAAGAATACTTTCCCAGCTTAGGATGACATTGAAAAGTCTTAATGTTTTTTCATTTTAATTGTATAGTCAAACTATAGTCGATATTTGGCATAGTAAGAAAAAGATTCAACTTTTTTTTTTTTTTTTTTTGAAGAAAGATGCAGGCAGGAATGAAGATGAGTAGGTAGGCAGGCAGGAAGAGAGAGGAGGAAGAAGCATTTTATTTTTAATTTTAATTTAGCTGTTCACACTTGTTGTGTCTCCCCCTGTCCCCCCACTTCCACCCCACCCCACCACCGGGCCTGGGACTCAAACCCAGGGGTATGTGGCCTGGCTCCTTCAGAGGTGATTGACCTAACTGCTGCTCCACCAGGAAGCACCAAGATTCAGCTTTTAATCTCCATTTGGATAGTGCATCATCCCTTCACAATTTTGGGGAAAGTCACAGAAAAGATTTTTGTTTGGTTTTTTTGTTATTACTTTAAAAAAATAGCCTAAAGCTTCCATGAAGATCATTTCTTGTTGTTGCAATGGAAAAAAAATCCATTTTTTACTATGTTTTCATTCTTTCAGGGGTTTGACAAGGAAGAGCTTTTAGAATGTATTCAACAGCTTGTGAAACTGGATCAAGAATGGGTCCCCTATTCAACATCTGCTAGTCTCTACATTCGTCCTACATTCATCGGAACTGAGGTGCAAACTGACTCCTTATTTTGGGGTACTCTGGTGGGAAAGTTATCACCGTTTACCCTTGTGTGAAACTTCTAGTTTGTCATTTGAAATGTGCCCAGTAGCATCATTAATGACTCTTCTCCTGATTCTCAAGATAAGGGATCAGCCAGCTTTTTCTTTAAAGGTCCAGGTAACAAATATTTTAGGCTTTGTGAAAACAGATGATTTCTTTCTCAACAACTCAGCTCTGCTGCTGCAGTGCAAAAGCAGCCACGGAGAGGAACGGGCATGCATTTAAGTAAGAGGATGAGCAGTGTACAAGGCTGTTAGTCTCCCTGACCAAGTCTAATCATTATTTCCTGAGTAACATCTCCCATCCTGGCAGTTCTTCTCAAAGGTCAGGGTGGTAATGGTCCTGCAGTTTGAGGAAGGAGAACTGTGACTCTTTGTTTCCATTTTCCTAAAGTCTTGGGATTACTTGGAAAGGAGTGGAAATCGAAGGCCCTCTTCCCCCACAGACAATGTAGGAAATAAAGTTCACGATGGGAGTTAGGAGAGCAGCTTGAAGGCTGGAGGGTCAGGTTTGAATGCTATGGCATTAACACCTTCAGGTAGGTCACAACCTATGGGTTGGATGCCCTTGCAAAAGGTTATGCCTGGAGGGCTGAGACCATTTGTGTGGGCGAGTGTGGTATAGACCCTTCCTCCTGGGCAGCTGTGGGCTTGCAGAGACTGGGTGATATTGAGGAATGATTGGTGAGGGAGGTTGATCATGGGTAGCAGATAAAGGGGGTATGGCATATAGACCATTTTAGGAATAGGAGAATGAGAAGACTTCTTTTGCTATCATCTAGTCATTCTACTCTACAGGGTAAATGCAGGGTGATCAAGTTCTCTATTAGATCTTGTTAATTTAAGAAGTTGGGAACTATATAAGGCCATTAAATACCTACCTAAGTAGTCCTTTGGCATCCTTTGGTGCCTTTTGAAAGACTAAGAATCTAGACAGTGAATTTCATGAACTGCAGTTTCATTACTGAGCTTTAAAGAATTGGAATAATTAAAAAGTCATCTGTTCCCTAAGTTTCTTTCATTTTAATGAGTGTATTGAGTTTTTAAAATATTTTTTTTTTAAAGGAAAGGTGCAGACAGGAATGAAGGAGAGAAGGTAGGCAAGCAGGAAGATAGAGGAGGATGAAGCACTTATTTCCATTTTAGTTGTTGACACTGGTTGTTTTCCCCTGGACCAGGGACCAGGAACCAGGGAACCCGCAGTATGTGGCCTATGTCCTTTGTAGGCTAACCCAACGGATATTATGTTTTGTTAAATGTGTTTTTCTAAATCTCTTCTTACCACTATGTGGGTTCTTCCTTTAACCTGTTACTGCAGTATGTCATATTGATTCATTTTTAGATAGTAAAACTAATTTGCATTCCTGGGTTAAATTCTGCTTGATTATGGGCATGCTTTGGTGACTTACAATTAACGCAGTCAGCAGGAGTCCCAAGGACCAGAATTTGGGACCTGAGACCAGGGTGAACAACCAAAATGAACAACTAAATACATAAAACGCTTCTTCTTCCTCTCTGCCTGCTTGCCTGTTTCCATTCGTCTTCATCCTGCCTGAACCTTTCATTAAAAAAAAATTTGTACTTAATTGTGGTGAATCAATTTTATATCTTTAGCTAATATTTTATTAAGATTTCTGTGTCCATGCTCATGAAAGACAGTGATTTTCTAACATTTTCATTTCCCGTGATTTATTAAAACACTCAGGCTTCTAGAACTCTTATTATCTAGAATTAGGCAAATTTTTGAATCTGAATTAATAGCCCAGCTTGTTGTCACAACAATCCTCTCCATATGCGGTCTTCAGAATTGTGTATCAGAATCATCCAGATGTTGTTTAAGACATACCTATTGACCCCAATCCTCAGCGTTCAGTTGAGTAGACCTGGATAGTGATTCTGATGCCCCTTGTCCCCAATCCAAGAACCTCAGTACACAAGTTCTGCCAAGTAGTTCTTTTCCATTACATTCTATCAACTGAATATATGATAATTTTTTTGATGTCAAAAATCAATGAATTTTAAAAATCTGCTTCCCAAACAGTAAAATAAGAATTGAAGGAAAGAACTGATACCATTTGGTAAGTCAATATTTCTCTTTGGTTGGTATATTTAGATCAATGAGAATTTTCTAATTAATAGTAGAGTCAGAAAAAAAATAATTACTTATAATTTGGAATTAAGCATGATACAAATAACATTCAATAAAGCATATGACTGTAAACATCACCGCACACATGTGAAAAGGCCCATCTGGTGATATCCTGCCCTTTTATGGCGGCTACTTTTGATACATAAGGTGCTAGCTGGAGGACTGGTGCTGGTGACCTCCAGCGCACTGTGTTCTTTCCTCAGAAATGACTTTCACTTGACTTTATATGTTACTTGGTTTCCTGATAGATATATCTTGTTATTGTTTTCACAGAATAAATGCAAGTTCACCTCAGTTATGTTGTAATCTTATCTGACTGGCTGAAATTCACTTCTTTTCCCCATGTTCTTTCGATGGTTAGATTAGCTGAATAAGTTTTAAATCACAGTAGATATGTTAGAAAACTACAGGTGACTATCTTTTTTTCTTTTTTTTTTAAGGAAAGGTACAAGCAGGAGTGAAGGGGACTAGAGGTAGGTAGGCTGGGAGAGGAGGAAGAAACACTATTTCATTTAGCTGTTCATCTTGGTTGTCCTCCCATCTTCCCACCCCCGCCTTTGCCCTGACCCAGACCTGAACCTAGGTTCTTGATGTATGTGGACTAAACGCTGCTGGAGACAGCAGACCTAACTTTTACTCCACCAGGGTGCACCAGACCACTATCTTTCATGAGCACTGACACAAAAATTCTGTCCTGGTCATAGTTTGATTTCTTTGAATGAAGAAATATACATTGGGGTAATTTATTAGTGCTACAAACACTCAGGAGATCATATGTGCTCACTTGTGTATGTAGAATATTTATTTTTCTTGGACACATGTATTGAGTCTCAACCCAGACTATATATATATAACTATATGGAGCCAAGATCAGAGCCTGCATTTAAACTCCAGGGAGTTCTTAACTCTTTTCTAGGGAATCACCATTCCAAGACATATGAAAGACTCAAATAGCTGTCCAGCAGTCTTTTGTATCTTGTTCTAGGGGTGGCAAACTGGCATCAAGATGGAAATGTGTATCTTTGAAAGCAGAACTTCAACCCAAGGGCAAGGTGCTGTTTTCACTTGCATGGACCAGGATACGACAGCCTCTATTAATTCTTGTTTCTCACCCACGATAAGATTTAGTAGCTATCATATAATTAGAGAGAGTCTCTGACACCAGCTTATGAATTCTATTATATTTGCAAATGGTGCTCTGCCTCTTAAATATGTTTTATAATTAACTGACCCTTCATTTTTAATTATTTAGATAGATAATAACCTGTGTACCAATATTTTGTGCAATTCTTATGTCTTGCAGCCTTTTCTAATATTCATCCATTACTAAGACCCTTTTAGATTTAGGATTATAATAAACAATGGAATATATTAATGGATCATAGGAATATATACATTTCATAAACATGTCTTTTCCCTTAATCACCTCATAAAATCTTGATATTACACATATAATCTAACTGAAAATCATAACATTTCCATGAAAAGACTTTCCTTTATTTATTGTATTTATTTATGCTGATACACCTTATCATTTTTTCCTTTCATAATTAGCCTCAATAATGAAAGAATCTGAACAGGTTTGAAAACTGATTATTTATAGAAGCAATTTGTAATTGTTAACTTAGGTTTTGTGCACAATTTTAGTGTATTCTTTTGCAATCCTACTTGATAAATCTATTTTATATTGTGTTTACATTCTATAAGACAGGTACAATAGACTTAAGTCTCAAGTTCAATTACAGTGCTTCTAAGTTTCTGTATGTGCCTGCAAATATGTGTTTATATATTAAAATATTTATTCCACTGTTTATAAACTATTGAATCTCATTGGCCTAACTCTTGTTTTATATTACCAGCCCCTTTTTAGTATCTTCAAACCTTGAGCCTATCTTTACAGGCCCAGCTTATTTGTATTTATTTTAGCTTGTGATAATCAGCTTGTTATTACTGGGTCAGGTCTATCAATAGACACCTTATTTAGGCTGCTCTTTTCCATTTCGACATTATCATAGGAGATGATGGTTGTTATTATCTTTACTTCTGCTTTTCCCTTTGATGTTGTCAGGTTATTAATGGGATGCACCATCATGGAGTATAGGCTGGCCCACTCGTTGTTTTCATTCCTTTCTGTCTTCATTCTTCACTCTCAGCTCTTCTTTTCCCTTGGGAAATTATTCTCAGGTTGAAGTAATGTTCTTTTAGTTTGTATATGTTTTAAGTATTTCTTATCATTTAGTATGCCTGGAATTTTAATTTTTATAAATGATTTTGCCCTACAGATCTCATTGTTTCTTTTATTTTCTTTTTTAAAGGAAATGTACAGGCAGGAATGCAGGAGTCAAACAGGAAGAGAGGGGAGGAAGAAGCACTTTATTTTATTATTCATCATTGGTTGTTGCCCCAGTCCCAGGTCTTGAGACTGGGGACCTTGGAATAATGTGGACTACCTCTGGTTTAAACCACTAGGCCACCAGGGGGCGCCCTCATTGTGTTTTTCAACTTCCCTTCAAGCTTGTATTTTTCATTTTTTAAAAAAAGTAGGGATGGTAGGTAGGAATGAAAGCAGGTAGGAAGGGGAGAGGGGGAAGAATTTTTACCTATTTGTTCATTTTTTCCACTTTTTTTCCCGCTGGGCCTGGGTCATGAACTAGGGTCCTTGGATTTTTCACGGGTCACACCCTGGCTGCCGACTCGGCCTCCTGAGTCACTAGAGCACACCTGCATGGATTCTTTGTTTCAGTCTGTGTTGCTCCAGTGTGTCCAACCTTTCACTTCTAACTTGCCTTTTTTCTCACTTCCTGTACATGGGGTAACTCGGTGACCATTCTATCCTTTATAATATGTAACCTTCAACAGGTTCAGTCTCTCATTTTTCTCCTAATAAATAAATCTAATTATAGGTGCTTTTGTGCTGAAGAATTTGTGTGATTTTTACATTGTTGGCTGACAATTTTCCAGTTCTTTTTTGGGAAAGCTCATTTCTGTCTTTGTCACTCATGAACCTGGTTCCTGAGATTCATCTGGTACATCATCCTCTGCCTTATTTAGGGAATTATCTTGTCGGTTGTCTTTGCCTCCAGCTGCTTTCGTGCTTCTGGTACCTGTCACAGGTGTGACAATGACCACTGCCCTTCCCTCCACCAACTCGGAGACCCTTTTCTATCCTGAAGCTGTTCACAGTCTGAAACAGAAGGGGAAGTTAGAAAATTCTGTATTCTGTTTCATCCCCGAAGATCTAAAACCATGAGCCTGGGTTCTTCCCTTTCTCGATTTCCTATCAGTGCAAAATTGGAAGGTGTTAAATAACCAGATGTTAAAAATATGGTTCTTGGCACCTGGAGTGTGGAGTAGTAGTTAGGTAGGCTGCTTCCAAAGATCGCAATCTGTGTACATCCCAAGGGCCCGGATTTGTGTCCTGGGTCTGTGGTGAACAACTATAAATGTAAAATAAAGTGATTCTTCCTTTTCTCTGTTCGCCTTCCTGCTCGCCTTCATTCCTGCCTGTACCTTTCCTTGAGAAAATATCTTAACATATGGTTCTTCTCTAAAAACCCTGCTAATAAAAAGAAAATCTACAAATTTGTTTTTTCTCTAAAATCATACCACCACTGAAAACAAATCAAAAGGTAACTTAAGCACTCTTCAAAGACAGTGGGTTTCGTGTAATTCAGGCCATATAATGCGCATCCTTAGGTAGCTACCAATCTTTCTGTGACACCAGTGTCTGCACTATAAATTGACAGTCCTATGTATTTTTCCTGTATTGCAGCCTTCTCTTGGGGTCAAGAAACCTACCAAAGCCCTGCTCTTTGTAATCTTGAGCCCTGTGGGGCCTTACTTTTCAAGTGGAACCTTTAATCCAGTGTCTCTGTGGGCCAATCCGAAGTACATCCGAGCCTGGAAAGGTGGCACCGGGGACTGCAAGATGGGCGGGTGAGTTAGTCTTTGCCATTCTACTTCCGTTCAAGTACGCATGTCAGTATCTACATGTAATGCTCACTTTCATTTCTTGGTTAGTTTTTAGTGTTTTAAATGTGCCACTTGTTTCAAGGATAATCTGTGGCCCTCTATCAGGGAGAAATATTGAGTGCTGCACAGTGTCAAGAGCTGAAAGAATTCAAACAGCAATGAAGGCAGGGCTCTGGTTGCACTGACCTGGATTCTGTCCTCTGACTGCTGGCTGGCACTGCGAGCGGGTGGTGCTGTGGCCGGGGCTGTCACTTGGCTCTGAGGAGTCCTGTCTGGGGAAGGTGTCTGCTTCGCTGAAGTGCTGTCTTCATTGCCAGATTGTTGCTACACCTGCTGCCAACTGGCGGAGGGAGAGACTGCTGGGCCAGTCTCAGGCCATATGTAGCTGGCTGGAAAGGAAAGCATATTTGAAAAGTGTTAGACGATTGCAGGGGTGGGCTTGGCAGTGAGTGGGGAGTAGCTGGGCTAGTCAGCATGGACTCTTCCTTAGTTTCTACTAAGTGTGATGTATCACACACCAGGACTGCAAAGTGACTAGGTGGCCATCTTCTGGACTTAAAACAGGTAGATTCAGGCAGAGTCGAAGGACATAGTTGAAGGATGTAACAGAGACATTGATACGGCATCTTTTTATATTTCCTTTTCTGTTTCTATAAAACACAAGAAAGAATAGTTATAAATTTCTATGTCCTGGCATACACTGGTGGTCTCAAGGTTAAGTTCGCTGCCTCTGGACAAGTCCAAGGAGCTGAGTTCATAGCCCAGTGATGGGGGAGCAGCTTTAGGTAGATACATAGATCTTCCTCCTGGCCTCTTTGCCTTTATTCCTGCCTGCCCCTTTCCTTTAAAACAAAAATTCTGTGTCCTGTCATCTCTGTGGGTAAATTCAGTACCTCTGCTTCCTCAGTGGGTGGAGGGATCCTGGTGATGTCCATTAGACTGAGAAGTTGCTCTCTTTTCCTCTAGTTCACAGCACTCCTTCCCAGCTGTCCTTGGCTAGTCAGGTTGAAAACTTTTGTTGATTCTCTTGATTCTTTTTCACTTGTTTAGCCTTCTTCACAGGTCATGTGCTTAGGTACCTCTGTGTACCACAGGTATTATTTTGTTGAAATTTCTCTTCAAAAGTATATCACAGTAAATCAACTATCTTCAAAATAAGTAAACATCATTGTACTTCTTTTGGTCTTGCTTTCTATCCCTATCTACCTGCCTAGGCTAAAGATAACATGGGGACATTGAGAAATTGCAAGGAATTCTTTAGTTTGGGTATATGGGCAAGCTTTTTATTATATAGGTGATAAAGCAGAGTTTCAAGGAATACATGATCACTCTGGTAGAACACAAAGCAGAAACCCTAATGCTATTATGGAATTTAATGAATGATAGTGTATCAATTCTAGTTCATTAATTGTGAAAAATAAACCACACCAATGCAAAATGCTAAAAAAGGGGAAATGAAGGGAGGGAGGGCATTGGGGCATATGGGAACTCTGCTTTTGCTCAATTTTTCTATGAATTGAAAACTGCTGTAAAATAGTCTCATACAAAATTACTTCATACTTTGATTTATTAGACTCAGGTGGCGCCATGATCAGTGGGAGCTGACTTGAAATGTCTTAGAGACGGTGGATCTCATGAATCAAAACAACAATGGCAGGGGGAAGGCAGTAATCAAAAGTATGAACTTTTAACCCCTCTGCCTGTTCTTGCTTCTGAGAACCTCTGTGTATCTAATCAGGAGAATGCAGGGAACACAGGAGTCTGCAGCTAGCATCCTATTTTGTTGTCAAAGACATTTGGTAGCAACCTTAGATTTATGTATTATTGTTTCTGAACTTCATTAATTCCATAGTTAACCTTCCAAGCTTTTTTTTCAGAATCTCTGTAGTACTTATTAAATAACTACTGACCCGGTTAAGCTCAAGAACTTCCTGCTTTCTTTTGAAGTGAATCTGAAGAAGGGAGAAATTTTTTGTTTGCTTGTTTTTTTGTTTTGAATTCTAGGATTAATTCACCACTTTGAAGGCCATAAGGATAATATTACCCGTTTATTTTCTAAATACAGCTGAAGGAGAGTTCTAGCTCAGTGGTTCCCCCTTGTGTTTGTAAATCAGCTGAGGAGCTTTACCAGCTACGGACATCCGTGACCCACTTCTACAGAATCTAGTTTATTTGGTTTGTGTCAGGATTTTTTTTTTAATGGTGCAGCTGAAGCTGACAAGCACTGAACTAGGGGACGGTGTCTCCTAGAAACATCTAAGTCTGTTGCTTAGTTTCTTAGCTAATTTGAAATGAATCCATTCCTTTCTCCTACCCCTTCCATCTCCATCTTTTTTTTCCCCCTCTCATTTTGCACTTGAGGATAAACTTTAAAAAAAAAAAAAAAAACTTTTTTATTAGAGTAGTTATTCTACACATTAAAATAATTTCCTATGTATAGGTTCCCCATTTCTTAGCTATATTTCAACATACCCTGCCCTCCACCAAATCACCAAGTGTTCTTCATCATTGTCCAGTGGGCTCTCTCACCATTGAGGTCAAGCTTTTAAGTGAGAAAGACCTGGCTTATAAACCTCACAGCCTTGGGCATATGAGTTAACTGTTCAAGTCTCAGTGTCCTCATTTATTTAAGTCAGTGTAACCATACCCATCTTCCCATAAAGAGCTTATGTTTTATATGTAGAAAGCTCTCTGTCAGTGTGGTCTTATAACCTTACACTTAAAAGCATGGGCTTGGGAGATACACATTTAACTGTGTGATTTGTACAGTTACGTGTAAAATATAATGGGTTGTTATAGGATTCAATGAAATCATGGGAAACAGTACCCTGACTGGCAGGTAGTAACCTTTCAACAGACAATAGTTGATATCATGAGGCTTTCTTTTTATTTCGTCTCCTGGACTCTGAATCTTAGGGGAAATCTGTTGGATTTCACACTATAGTATTTACTCTTTTGGAGGTATGTTTTTAATATGACTAGTTTCACAGATATTTATTCTATTTAAAAACATTCCAGCATTTTTCTATGTAGACAGTTATCCCATTTTTTCATTTTTCTCTTTCCTCCAAGAGCTTGTATTTCTCTTCTAAATATTGGCCGTGTGGGAGAGAATCCAAATATATTATCATGCATTTAATTTTTCAGAGTTTAAAATAGAATTTATTCCTGAGAGCAAATTTTGAGAAGAAAGAAAGAATTGACTAACAGTCAGTTAATCAAAAAAAATCGCTAAACATGGGTACATCTTGGTGGAGTAGTAATTGGCCAAAGGATGCTGGCCACATACCTCCCTGGGTTTGAGTCCCAGGCCCAGGCCAAATAAGCAGCGTGAACAACTAATTGAAAAATAAATGGAGTATTTCTTCCTCCTCTCTCTTTCTGCCTGCTTGCTTACTACTGCCTTCATTCCTGCCTGTACCTTTCCTTTAAAAAACACTAAACACATTTAAAATCCATTTTCTCTCAATACACTGAAACAATCAAGGCCTTTAATTTTTCCATTCTTTCCTGCCCAAGTGACTTCATAATTCTGAGAAACTTTGATTTTATTTCAGCCCCAGTATTAAAAGGATGTGTGTGTGTATGTTTAGAAGTTTCTTTGAATATGATAAAATCTCAGCAGTTGTGTCTCTGAACAACAGAAAAGTCAGTGAGTTTTCTTTTAAACCTAATTTCATTAGGATACAATGAGTTTATATAACCTTTTCTTAGCCTTTATTATTGTTTTTCCCCCCCAAAACTGTATGTGGTATAAATAAAAGCCTTCTATATATCGGAACTGTATCATCTCCTGGTGGATCAGTAATTTACATTTACTATCTGTATGTTTTGAGGATCTTTTAATGAATCTTCACATTACCTTTATGTGAGAAAACCTCACCTCACTATTCCCTGGGTTGCAATAGTCATTAGGATAATGCCTGTTTCCCATAGGTTTCTAGAATATTTCACTTACTTGTCAAATAGCCTTTCTGTTACAAGTCAGAAAACCAATTCAAACCATCTGTCTCAGAAAAGGGAGTGATAGATTGGCTCCTTTAGATAGCATGATTGAATGAGGGCTTCAAATCTTTCCTGCCAAGTTTCCTTAACCCTGTGACTGTCCCAAGCAACATACTTATCCCCTCCTCTCCCTCCAGCTCTTGTCTTAGCTTCTAATTACATGTTAGCCTACGGCACTTCTAACTGGATGCCTTCTCTGAAGGGTGACATGCAGATGCCAGGCTTACCCTAAAGCAGATAAACTGCCACTCCCCTCGAAGGGAGAAAAGGCATCTTTCAGGTTCCATTATAATATGAGTGAGTGAATGAACTCATAGAAGGACTTCGCTTAGGTTCTACGGCCACCTTTCAGTTCGTGTGTGTGGGGTTAGAGTCTGTGATAGTCATCCTATACAGAACGACTTGTCTGCAAAGGAAGAGTCACCGAGAACAGTAGGAAGGGAAGCAGGTAGCAATGGCAGGTAGCTGCTATGCGTGGCTGTGGTGCAAGCTTATTGACACTTCCTTACACTTTCACACATCCTAATCTTACCCAGATATAAAAGAGATCTTTTGAAAGGCCTCTGTGGGTATTTTGTAGACGATATCATTAATGCTTTCTATCGGTTTCTGTGGTATGTTTGATGGATTGTTTCTATGTACTTGTCAGGTAGAGGTTCCACGGTCTACAGGTGGGTCCAGGGTTTATTTGCTAACCCTGATCGTCATGAGGTATGACTTCTCAAACTTGTTTGCTAGTGTCCTCAGGAGTCTGAGGAAAGTGAATTGTACCATCAGGAGCTGAAGGAGGCAAGAAGTATCATGTTCGGTTGAAGACTCAGGCTTTATTAAAATATGCATTCATATGGTTTAATTTCTCTATAATTTTCCCACTCAAGTTTAATAAAATATAACAAGTTAAAATATTACTAAGCTGTCATTCTAGAAAGTTTGCCTGTTCCTGTGATCTTGAAAAGAATCCAAGATGTACAACTATTGTGCATGCTGAGAAAAATAAGCTTTCAAATACTTCTGGTTAAAAGTAGGATTTTTAACATCTGGCCCCATCTATTGGGGAATTTTGACATTGAACATTACATGTTTCCTGGATATATCAAAAGGTTTCAGTTAAGAGGGGACAAGCTTGGTGTTCCGTTCCTTACCTGCTGTAACTTGATAGTTATTTCTCTAAGCCTGTTTCTCATCTGAACTGTGGGACTAATGATAGTGGCTATCTCATAATATTAGTGTGGGGCTTAAATGAAGTGATTCATGTAAAATTTCTTGGTGTGTAAAAAGAATTCTCTATAACTTTGAACTGTTATCATTCAAGAGACTCTTACTTGTGTTCTTCTATGCCTACTTTTCAAGTTAGGATTTCACAAGTTTGCTCGTGAGCGCAATTACATCATTTAAGATCTCTATGGAGTTTTCTTTAATGTTTTGTAGTACAACTAGAGTGGTGTGGGTATGTGATCAAACATTTGACTACTTCCACATGTAAATGAAAGACTGAGCAGTTTAGTGGTTGGGGCTGAACTATATTCACAATCAGTATGTTTCCTCTTTCTTAATAGGAATTATGCCTCATCTCTTTTTGCCCAGTGTGAGGCAATGGACAATGGGTGTCAGCAGGTTCTCTGGCTTTATGGAGCAGATAACCAGATCACTGAAGTTGGAACTATGAATCTTTTTCTTTACTGGATAAATGAAGATGGAGGTAATCCTCTCAGATTTCAGCTCTTTGCTCTTTTTCAATGGATTTGGAAAGAAAAGCTCTCAAACCTTAGACTGAAGGAGAAAATAGCTCAATTCCAAAGGTTAAGAACTGCTGTGCTTTTGCTGTCCAAGTAGATGTGAGTTCAAGTTGATAGAACATTTATTGGCTCTAGATGTACTTATTATTGAGATGTCAACTTTGAAGGTTTGCTGTCTTACCTGCTTTGCCATTTTCTTAACGTTTTCCCATCTGAAAACCCTTAGAATTAAAGAGATGGGTCTCAGATGAACTTATGGTGGTTCATTGCATACTGCATATGTGAAATGCTGAGGTAGTAAATATCATCTACTGATTGTACTGAAACTACTTCATGTGCTCTCTTGCTATATAATTCTTTTAACAACTGTTGCCCCTTTCATATCCTTGGGTATTATATCAGTGTCCTTCCTGGTTTACTGTAAGCCTGCTTTACTCTGAGGCTCAATTTGATTAAAGCGTACTATTTTAAAGTACAAATTGGCCTATTTTGGGATTTCCTTAGATCTTGGTTCATTCAAAACTATTAATATATTTCTGCTATAAAATCAGTACTTTTTATTACCTTTAATCCCCTGAATGCTCATGCCCTCCCTTTACTATTCTTTTAAAAAACTGGTGGCACAGACCACAACATTCAGTGAAGCGATGGCAGTGCCTATGCTATCAGATTAATTGGCCAATAATGGGGGAAAAACAGATATGCATTCATTTCCATTAGAATTTTAAATAGTCATACAAATTTAAAGACATCCTTTTTAGGCTCGTTGACACTGCTAGGCAGTTCCTTTAATAGCAATGAAGTAGAAACTAGAATTATGCAATGATAGCTGTCCAAACACTTATGAATTAATTATGACTGGTGATTTTTAAATGAGATTTCGATTTTAAAGCAGCAACAGTAGTCTGTATTGCTCTTTTGTTATTGGACTGCAAATAGAGAAAAATGTTGATTCAGATGTGGCCAATTTCAGAGTTAGGCACTGACTCAAGCACTGGTTGTAGAAACCAGTAAGATGAGCCATATATGCCAAACACAGAAGGATAAATAGAAGGTGAGGTGAGTACATCGCATCCTAGGGTTGGCCATTGGTAATCCTTGGCATAGGAAAAGCCAGGTACACTGATGCTCATTCTTCTACTCCAGCTATTTGTACTTGGCACTATTTGAAAACAAAATTTATACTGCAGTATTTACGATTTCTAAATTTGAGTTATTGCATGTGACATACATGAAAAGCTGTGCCTGAAAGATGACAACCAGTGGTGAACTCTGCACTTAGGAGTTGACAGATGGGTTCAACTCATTCTCCCCACTTGTCTACTCCTAAACCCACCCTCCTTTCCAAACAAAAACAGTTATGTAATATAGAATTGACTATGTCATCTTTTATGGATGAGAAATGTCAGAATTTAAGTATAGTCTGAATCAGAGCAGCATGATTTACCAAAAACACCACTGGTGTTTTTTCTTGGTGAAAAATTATGCCTTATCCAAACAGTAATCTTGGAACATTTCCACCATGTTTTTTCAAGGACAACATAAAAATGAATGAATTTATCTTCTGACTCTTACAAAATAATACATGATCTTAAGAGTTACTATTCAGATAATGATTGCTTGAGATAACTTTAGTTTTAATGTAAATTTGCTCTTTCAGGTCACATAAAAATTGAAATGTGGTGAAAGGAAATGGAATAGCACTATGAGAGAACTAAGTAGGAACAACCTTTGGACTTAAATAAAAAGGCATCAAAGCAACTCTAGTAATTTTGATTTATACCCTATAATTTTAGGGAAATATAAAAAATACAAAATAAAATCAACAAACTATTGATTTTTTTTCTTTTTTTAGAAAATTTTAACAACAAAATACATAGGCAGAATCCTTTCAGTAATAACCTACTATCTTTCCATGAGTACCCAGACTCATGGCTGCCTTTGGATAAAATGGGTAGATAAAGCGGAGAATCTATGTTCACAACACAGGGTTCTGAATGGTAACTATTTGAGGAACTTGTCCTGTAGGGTGTGTGGGCTTTGAGTCCAGTAATAGCAAGCTTGGGGTAAGATCACATAGCCTCAATTCCCTCTCTCTCTCTTTTTTTTTTCTTTCCCCTCTCAATAAATCATTTAACATACACACTAGTTATTCATTGTTAGGAAAACAAGTTTATCTTGTGCTGGACACTGAAGCTACCCTGAGAATCAGACCTGTGATTGAGTTCAGTTGGTTTGGGAGAAAGACTATGTTGATGACTGTTGAGTCAGTGCTCAGAGGCCCCATGAGCCTTCTTGGACCTCAGGCATTGACATCGTTCTGCTAGAGTGCTCACCCCCCACTCCTGTGTGACTTACTCTTTTATCTCCTTCCAGACTTTTCCTAGATTGCCCATTCTCAGTTAAGACTCCATGAACACCTTAATAAAATTTTCAAATGACCTAGGTTTGCCCCCGTGGCATAGCAGTTTAGTCTGTGGCCTCTGGCTGGAGTAGTCCACATACATCCTAAGGACTTGGATATGTGATGGGAGTTGGGAGAGGACAGACCAGTCTCCAAGATGAACAACTAAATAAAACAAATTAAATGCTTCCTTCTCTTTCTGCCTACCTACTTGCCTTCATTCCTGTCTGCACCTTTCCTTTAAAAAAACCCAAAAAACCAAAAGCACTCCCTCCCCCATCACTGTCCATCACCTTGCCCTCCTGAATCTAACACATTATTTAACATAATCATTTTTAGCCTCTGCCTATTAGAAAGTAAGCAGGGAGTTAAATCAACTCTGTCACTGCTGTGTCCAGAGAACTCAGGACAGTCAGGTGGGCACTGAGCAGAAACTTGTTGAATAAGCGAATGATTATGTTGACTGCTCAGGGCACTTACACAAACCCACATTCCTGGTTCCCATTAGTGCTGGACTTTGGGAAGTCACAGATGAGTCCTGCTGTTTTTGCTTCTAAATTCTTCTTCTCCTGAAAATGATTTTTCTGTCAAAAACAAGCTGCGTTTATAGACTCTATTTTCCTCATGTTGGGCAATCTGGAGCTAGTTCTGGCTCTTGTAAGCATGTTTGTGGTTGCAGAGGAAAATGAATATTTCTCACCCAAATGCTGTCCTGTCATCATCTCTTGTCTGGCAAGCAGAGAAGCAGATGTTCTGTTCCTTGACCTCAGGCTAGTGGTTATAGTTTTGGGTGTTAAATATATTTCACAAAACTGCATTTGCCATGCAGGACTCTGTGTTCATTTAACTCGATGTAGTCTTAGAGCTTAGCAAGCTTTGGGAAATGTCCCCTCTGGGGCACTGGAAGTATGTTTGTCTGTATGTGTGGTATGTATAAGCATATATACACACACATATCCATGCAGTTCTGTATCCAGCTAGCTAGCTATTGCAAAACACAGGTTTATTTTGAGATCAACACATCCAAACATGACAAAAAGTAGCCCCAAGAACATTGCCAAGAACAAATTTTCTTCTTTCCAGAAAGCAGTTTTCAGCAGATGATTTTCAGAAACAAAAAAATTTTTAAAAGCACAGTGCTGTATTCAAGCTAAGAGGATTATTCATTCATTTTTTTAATTCAAAAACATTTATTACATACCACTCTGGGCTAGGCACAATGCCCAGTTTTGGGGATACAGGCATGAATACAAAGCTTCGGTCTTCCAGACAGTGTGGTTGCTGGCTGTGCGGAGGAGCTGAGCCCAGCCACCATTTATATGACTAACTCAGGACACTTAAAGCTTTGGTCCCGACTATACCCCTGTATTGCCAACCTTAGCAACTCACTTATGTTTATAGGGTTTTGTTTTGTTTTTCTGTAAAATTAGTATTGCACTAGGTGATTTTTAAAGACATTAAACAGATGAGTCTTGTTTAGATATAAAATGGCTTGGGGAACTCAAAGACTGGGATTTTTACCCAGCTTTTGCTCCCAGGTGGTCCTTGCAAGCATACCCTATGAATTCTTCTGCAAACACATGATGGGTGACAACATCATCTGTTATAAAGTTCAACATCTTGGCGAAGTGACTTAAGGTTTGCATTTCTTACTAGATTCAGATTCCTGGGTGTCAGAGTTGGGGAGGCGAGGGGGGACTGTAAGTAACAGAAACATCCTTTGATGAGAATAGCTTGTTCAGCTGGCAGAGTCCACTGACAGCTGGAGACATGCCACTCTCAAGTGGTGAGAGTGCCTGCCTGTGTTCTCACACAGATCAGTCTTTATTTATTTATTTATTTTTTGTAAAAACAAAAGGAAAGGTACAGGCAGGAACGTAGGTGAGCATAGGCAGGAAGGCAGGAAGCAGAGGAGGAAGGAGCATTTTTATTTATTTAGGTGTTCATCTTGGTTGTCCCCCTCGAGCCCTAGGATGTGAACACAGGACCTTGGGATGTATGTGGACTGTGCCCAATCACTACTCCACCAGGGTGCACCTAGGCCAGTGTCTTGACCTGGATTCTACAAGTTGCCCAAGGAGTTTTATTTCTTGATTTCTGTTTTTTGTTACATGTTGGCACCTACCCTGAGGCCATTATAGTTGAATCTCAGAGGAGGAGCTTAGCATCTTCATATTTGCTGGGGGTCCTGTACAAGGTTTGAAAATCATTATACTAGACTTAAGAGAGGACAGAGTGAGGGCAGTGACCAGCCTGAGAAGGCACACGTGGTCTGGGGAGTGGGCTCCCCCATGGTGTTCTTAGAAAGGTCCTGCCTATATTATTCTAATAACTAATCAGTTTCACTCCACTATGGTAAATTCTCACCTCAGAATTCCTCTTTAAAAGTAATCTATAACTCTTATTCTTTGTTAGTAGAAAAGATATCTTGTTTATTTAGTTGATCATCTTGGTTGTTCCCCCTGCAACCCCTCAATCCTGGGACACAAACCTGAGTCTCTGGGATGTATGTGGATACGCCAGCTGGGGGCAGCGGACCCAACTGGTACTACACAGGGGAGTATCATCAGCTCAGTTTTTACTACTTAAGAATACATTGAATTCTTCTTCTTCTCTTTTTTAAATAAGGTTCTACCTGAAGTGTGAATTAATTTGGGGAATTTGACGATGGAGTACAGTAATTTCATCTCCATGTTTATTACTTGCAAGTTGTGAAAAAAAATGTTTTAAAAAATTATTCTTGATTTAAAGCATGGGTAATAAATAGAGTTAAAGTTTGAAAATATTCCAATTTCTAATTGACAGAAGAAGAACTGGCAACTCCTCCGCTAGATGGCATCATTCTTCCAGGAGTGACGAGGCAGAGCATTCTGGACCTGGCACGCAAGTGGGTGGGTGCCTTTGCCATGAACAACTTTCATGAGCATGAAACAAAAAGGAATCAGAATAAGCCTGACTTGGTGTTGAAATAGTATCATGTAGTTCCAACCAATGTTATCTGTTCTTGAAATCTTCACTTGAGAAGAATTCTTCCAGAAGGACTGTCTTGGCAAGCTTATCAAATAAGTATTGCCTATATGGAGAAACCAGTTTAGCAACTTGTTCTAGCAAAGAAGTATTCTAGGACAAGTTTCAAGCTCTGTATAAGGTGTCTCCTACCAACTTAGCTGGTTTATACTTCCTGTGCTTCCAGACAGCTAGTCCATCACTCTTCAGGTCTGATTGTATTGTTTCCAAATGGCCATAATACGTCTTTCTTTCCTTCCTCTCTTCCAGTGGAAGCATGCTTGTCATAGAAGCTAAAGAATTTGACTGACATCTAAGTGTTTACTAACATAGCATTATTAGTCTGGCTGCTGTCTTTCTACCCCCTTCCTGTTCTCTGTCCTCCCAAATTCCCATATTTGCTTATTTTAAAATCAAAACACTCAAGCAAATACAAAATTGTCTTTGGTAGACTTCGTAATTTGTGTGACACAGGCAAGCATGTTGAACCATTTGGTATTGGAATCATTATACCACACTCAAGATGAATACTGAGTGAGTTGGTTATCTGGCAAAGAGTCTTGGATGGAACTTTTGACCCATGTGTTAAATTGGTCTCCAAGGAACAGGGAACGATTTTGAGCACACTGTGGTCAAACAGTACTCATAGGACCAGTGTTTAGAAACACATATATTAGGAGAGGGAGTATGAGCACAGTTCCTCTGGAAAAGGCTTTGGAAATAGAGGAAATGTGCTATAAATAATTCCATAAAACCCTGAAGTAGACAAGGCCCAACTGCCACATGCCGGCTGGCACATTGGGCATGACATTTGCAAACTGTTAGTATAATTCCAAACAGCTTGCCCTGTCCTAAATATGTTCGCAGTTGGAAAGATGTCTTTTCGAAGCTCAATAATTTTTGTTTTATTAAAGAAAAAATCAGCCATGTACAGAAGGTTTGATGACAAGTTGCAAGTGGAAATGCTTTCCCACAATAATGACTTGCTAGCATGAAAACTGGATTATTATGGAAGTTTTTGCTTGACTCCTTAGCTGTAATTTATTTTAAAAGCTATTTTAAAACAGTGAGATATAAATGCCATGAGGCCTGTTAGGGGTGGGCATGTGGGTTTACCATTACTTGCCAGACAGGGGAAATTGTCCAAAGATAAGTAAGGGTGAGCAGAATAAAAGCAATTCTGTTTATTTACAAGAGGTTTTGTTTTTGTTTTTTCTTTTCCAGAAGTCAGTTAACCTGGCTGATTTTCTGGAATTCTCATTATTTATTTATTTATTTATTTATTTATATACTTGTTTCCCTTTGAACAACTTAATTGCAATTACAGACAGATAGATTTAACCTTGTAAAAAGCCATATTTCCACTGCAGGCGTATTTTCCTAGCTTTCCACAAATACTTTACAGCATGATTCCTTCTTCCTCGATATTTTCATCTTGCATGTGATTTCCATTTTTATCTGTTGTGGATTTGTAGGTTTTTAAAAATACTCTCATCTTATTTTCAAAAGTCTATCCATTTTTTGTTATCCTTAATTCAAATAGTCTTCTGACAAACTTTGATCTTGAACTATTAACAGAACAGAAAGAGACTTAAATGAATATTAGGCAGTTTAAACAGAATGGCTTAAAAGAATCAGAATTTTTGTCCATTTCCTAACCTTAGGTAAATAAAATGTTCAGAGTTTATTAGCAAATTTGAGGAGGTTATGCCGGTAATTCTATGATGAAACTCAACCTCATGATACTAGAAGAGAAGGAAAAGGCTTACTGCTATAAATCAACTGAATCTGAATTTAAGAAGAAAAATATACAATTCAGTTTCTCAATTAAAGACCAGTATATTTTCAATATTTTAAAATGAAATATTTCAGATATTTTAACTTAGTATATGTTTTTATACTATAAAAGACATAGTAGAAGGAGGTCCAGATTTGGAGCAGTCAGATCAGACCTGAGTTCAAATCCATTTTCTGCCATTTGCTACTTGCGTGGCCTTGGTGATGTAACTTAACTTCCCTGAACCCTAACTTTTCCTCATCTATAAGTGGGGGTGAAATTACCTACCTTAAAATCTAGAGATCTTGTAAACCCCAGCAAAAACTCTGAGGATACAAGATGATGACTGCCAGGGGAGATAGGAGCAGGGAGGGATGGAAAGAGGGGAAAGGTGGTGTAATGGAACTCTGGAACTCTGGTGGAGGGAATGGCGGGAAATACAGATTGAGATACAATGTCAATATTCCAAAAGGAATGTGGCATCATATACAAAAGACATATAATTATCAATAATTTAAAAAAAAATTAGAGATCTTTTCATGCAATGGGTGTTCAATAAATGATAGCTGTAATTATTAAAATTATAGCATAATGTGTTCTCTCATGATATAATGAGGTTTAAACAGTGTTCCTGTTTTTCAGCACTTAATAGTAGCATGCAGGATATTTCAAACTGTGAGACTACCAATGAGAGAAAATAACAGGCAAAACAAGTGTGTGTATACATACACACACACGCATATATATATATATCGATCATGTATCTTATAGGAACCCTCTTGCCTCTTATCTTCCAATCTCATTTAGAGATGCTGTGACCTTGGAGAAGTCACACCTCACACCTCAGTGGGTCACCAAGATGATGGTGTTGCCCGCTCTGATTTCCATCTCTGAGGATGATCATGATGTTACCTAAGTTCAGTCAGAGTATAAAGTAGAAAGCTATGTAACAGGGCAGTTTGAATGCCTTTTCCTTTAGAATATATTCATTTTTCTGTTTCACACAGGGTGAATTTAAGGTGTCAGAGCGGTACCTCACCATGGATGACTTGACCAGAGCCCTGGAAAGGAGCCGGGTGATGGAGATGTTTGGATCTGGCACAGCCTGTGTTGTCTGCCCTGTTTCTGATATACTGTACAAGGGTGAGGTAAGACAGAGTTTCTTCACAGTTATTTCCAAGCATTTGCCTAGAGGTTAATTATTTAAAAGTGTTAGCAAAATGCTAGTTGAACCTAGGGTGCAAAGGATTATTTTTTTTCACAGTTTGACATACAATTCACTGGGACAATATGTCCTAATGAACCTGCATTAGCAAATTACTTCATTTTCACAGTGATTTTGTGTAAGCTCAGACATTTTTGAGGAGGTCATTTTTGTCCTTGGACTGAGTATCATATCTGCCGTATATCAATTTAGGGACTAGAGATGTCTCAGCTCACTAAGGAAGTTTCTGTGAGTAGTGAGAACTCAGCTTCTGGATTTTAAGAGTACTACCAAACTACTGGACTAGGAATGGAAAATAGTTGGGGAAAATTCATTTCATTGATCAACTCTTACATTTTGTTATTATTTAGACCACTTTAGTACATTTACTAATATATTCACCTCCAGATTTAAGCATTTGTTTGGAAGAAATTTTCTTTCCCCATTAAGTTAACCTGATTATTATATGCTGTACGTCCAATTTCTTCTGAATGTTTTGCCTTTTCCAGTTATAACAAAAGCTTTAATACTAATGATGAAAATCATCAGCTAACTTTATCAGTTAAAGACCTGAGGGTTTTATTTTTAATGTGTGAATTGATTTAAATTATTAAGTATACTTTATTGGTTTTTAAACTCAACATTATAGTTATTTTTTCTCAGCTGGTTAGATGATTTTTGTTTTTTCCTGTTGATTTTTTTAAAGTGGTTACTACTTCATTGCTTGAGATTTCTTAATTTCTTTTTAGGAATGACTCCTGACATGAATTCATCAACAGACTGTTTCAAGGAAGCAGAGTTATTCCGTTATATACCATATTTTGTATAATGCATTCCCAAGTATAATGCACACCCATTTTTTATGCCCAAACTTTCAGGAAAAAAATCTTTTCATTTTAATTTTTTAATGCAAATTTCTGTTTGTTTATATTTAGGTACTTGTGTTTTGTATTATAAAGGAAGCTTAGCATTTGTTTTTTAACATTATTGTACAAGGAACTTCATGGAACAAATACAGGACACAAGAATAGATACAAGGCTTAAGAAATAAAATAATTAAAACATTTAAATAGATATGGAATTAGTACTACCCATGTATAATTATTATTTCACCTCCACAAATTTGTTTATAAAGTTTAACTTTTTTTTTTTTTTTTTTTGAGGAAAGGTACAGGAAGGAATGAAGGTGAGTAGGCAGGCAGGCAGGAAGGAGGAGGAGGAAGAAGCATTATTCAGTTGTTCATCTTGGTTCTTCTTGGCACAGAGATCTTAGGTTATAGGTGGGTACAACCACTGGGCTAAACTGCTAGGCCACCAGGGTGTGCCAAGTTTAACATATTTTTAATGCTCTTGCCTTGGAGCATTAATAGCTAAACAGCTTATTTGATTTATCCTAATATTCCTTTTTTTTTTTTACAAGGAATATGCAGTCAGGAATGAAGGCAAGTAGGCAGACATCCAGGATGAGAAAGGAAGAAGCATCTTTATATCTTTATTTTATCTTTGTTTAGTTGTTCACACTGGTTGTTTCCCCCCAGACGTGGGACTTTGGAGGCAACTAACCTAACTGCTGCTCCACCAGGGCATGCCTGATTATCCTAAAATTCTTAATAAAAGTGAGAGTGCAGACTACATACTAAAATCAAACTATCAAAAGCCTTCAAGGCAGAGAGGCATGCATGGGCCAGGATTCAGTGTAAATGAGGGTCATAACTATTGGCCTGAATTATCTATGCCAGGCAACATGATGGAGGTTGTGGCCCCTGGAGGCTGGCTTTGAACAGATGCCCAGTTTGTGAAGGTATAGACTTGCTTAATGTCCCTGAAATGACTTGCTTTAATTTTGACAAAATATCTTTGAGTTCTCATTCTCTGCCAAGGATAATTCTCAGAATGCTGGAAGAGGTTGGGTTCTGTAAGTCTAGCCTTTTTTTTTTTTAGTACCCCTACCTTCTCCTTCGTTCTTTAGATCAGCTTGAATTCTGGTCTCTAAACCAGCAGCACCCTAAAATTAGCTGGTGGGCAGTGATTAATTTATCCCTGGCTAGTTAAGAGTTTATTCAAATTCAGAACAGAGAAGAGTCTTTTGCACAGGAGCTAGTAGCATCATCAGTTATTCCTAATTTCAGTGGAACTGTCTTAATACACTAAGGTTGTAGAGTGTTTTACTTGTCACCGAATAGAGGAATATCCTCACATTATCTCCTGTTTGACTTCTCTTTCACAGACTCTCCGTATTCCCACTATGGAGAATGGTCCAAGGCTTGCAAGTCGGATCTTGGAGAAATTGACTGATATTCAGGTAAGGATGTTTACTGTTAAAATGTCCATTTAATTCGGTCAGAGCTTAGACCTACATCACAGGTCAATGGAGAGAATAGAGTAAATACCATCTGGGGTCAGCAAATTAAGTTTAAGGCATATGTTTCTGATAGTATATGTGGACTTGAACAAAGCAGAAATGGGCAAAGAAGATTTTTTTTTTCTTTTTAAAAAAAGAGCAAAGTAGGAAACAATATATTGCCAGGGACTCCATATTATTATTATTGTTTAAGTGTATATATATATATATATATATATATATTTTAAAAATCTCATAATTTTAATACACTTTTATAAAAGAAAGCACAGAAGAAAACTAATACTGCCGATAATTTAAATACTGAGTTATAATCACTATTAATTTCTGATGTTTTGACTTTTGACACTTTAAAAGCATTATTATATTTTTAGATTTTTTTCTTAATAGAATGGATCCTAGATAACTTTGACATTGGCTGGCTTTTTAAAATTTTTAAATCATTTGCTTTCTCTTATAATAATGTTCCCAGTTTCATGTATAAAGTTCAAATGAATTTTACTGACTTACTTTTTTTTTTTTTTTAAAAGGAAAGGTGCAGGCAGGCAGGAAGAGAAGAGAAAGAATTTTTTTTTTTAGTTGTTCATCTTGTTTTTTTCCCCCTGGCCCCAGATCTCGAACCCGGGTACCTGGGACGTATGTGGACTGCATCCAGTGACTGTTCTGCTGGGCTACAAATGCACACCCACCATACCAATATTTTTTTTTTAATTTATTACTGAATGTATATGTTGGCTTTTCTTTCACTGTTATGAACAGTGCATTGTTGATTATTTCTTTAGGATAATTTCCTGGATTGTAATTGTTGGGTCAAAGGGTACACACGCCTATTTTTTTATACTGCTTGCTGTTTTGACTGATTGTGCTCAGTGACTATCTAGAAGAGCCATTTCTTACTAGGTAGTTAAACATCTGTTTCTATTTTTTATTTTTAAATACTTGATTTTTTTTTTTTATTTTTCATATTTCAATGGTTCTCTAATATTCTTCAGAGTTGATCAGTGACAAATTAAGAATAATATCTTTATGACCTCATGGGTTTAAATAGATTGGATACATTTCATTCCACTGAGATTATTATCTTTATTGATATCCAAATTGTTCCCTCTTTAACTAAAGGGAGGCTTTAATTACTACCAAGACCTTTTGACATGATGCCAACAGTTGGTTATAACTACTTTTGATTTTGTTATGACAAGATATTTTAAGCTTATCTTGAACACTTTCTGCTCCAAATTTATTATCAGGCATTTTCTCATGAAGCTCTGGTTCCTTTTAAATTAAAGCATCTGTTTTTAGACCAGATAACTCTAGGTCACCAATAAAAGAGACTGCTGGGTCTTAAAAACTAAGCAAAATTTAAAGTCATGTCCCACGAAAAATTGAGGTCCTTAAATAGGATAAAAATGTTATTTTTTAAAAATACTCAGCAACTTTTATGCAAAATTAATAATAAAGGTAAAGAATTATTGGGTTTTACATCAATGAGCTGTCTTTAGTCTTACAAAAGTTTTCTACAGGAATTTCCTAAACAAAGGAATATCTTAATATTGGAAAATATAAAATCTACTCAGTTATTTTCCTTTTTTGTACATAGAAACAATTTGAAGAATTTTAACAAAAATTTCTGCATGGATATTTCAGTTTGAGTTGTTTGAGTAAATCAGATAAAGCCAATGTTATTAGTGTTTTACTCAACTAAAAAAAAATATATATATATATACAGAACAAAAATATAGCATTTATAAGATTCTGAAAGCCTTTATCCAAAGCAAAAGTTGAAACATTTTAAGAGGGAAGGAAGTATGATTATAATGATAAGGAAGGTTACCTTGGAAAATTTTCTTGAACATATTGTATAGAAGAAGATAATGTTTTATTCTATAGCAATTAGTACAGAAAATGAGAAATTTCAGGGTTACCTCTTGAAGATTATATGAAATAAGAAAATTTACCCCTTTTTGCCCTGGTGTCCTAGCAGATAAGGCCACTGGATATAGTCCATATGTATGCCAAAGATCTGGGTTCGAGACACGGGACTCAGGGAGACAATGAAGATGAACAACTAGATAGAAATAGATGAAATGCTTTCTCCTCTCTCTCCTGCCTGCTTACCTGCTCACCTTCATTTCTGCCTGCACCTTTCCTTTAAAAAAAAAAAAAAGAGAGAGAAATTTACCCTAATTCGATCTGGTTGTAAAGGGTTAAAAGTAGGCTCAAGGAAAAATTGAATGCTATTAAATTTTAATTGGAAGAAAGAGATACCCAACCAAGATAGCCATGAAGCTTTGGCTAAGGAAGTAAATATTAGAAGGCAGATGCAGAAATGTGTGGCATTTCCATTGGTGACAAAATATTTACATCTAGCAGATAGCTGAGTGTAAGAGGAGTCTAAAGACATAATTTTGGGGTAAGATGGGAATCCATTTCAAACAGTGGCAGAAAGAGCTTTTTTGTTTGTTTTTAAAGGAAAGTTGCAGACAGGAAGGAAGGTAAGCAGAGGCAGGCAGGAAGAGAGAGGAGAAGCAGCACTTTATTTAACTTATTTAGTTGTTCATGTTGATTGTTCCCCTCTGTCCCAGGATATAAAACTGGGTCCTTGGGATGTTTGTGGACTTTATAATGACTTTATCTGCTATGCCCCCAGGGCACAGAAAAGCATTTTTTTTACTTTCTAATTTATTTTTCTTTGTAGAAATTATTCTAAATACCAGAATAATTTCCTGTGTATAGGTTTCCCATTTCTTAGATATATTTTAACATACCATGCCTTCCACCAAATCACCAAGTGTTCTTCTCCATTGTCCAGTGGGCTCCGCCACCATTTGTCTCCACCCGACCCATTCCCTTTTGGTAACCTCAGTTCTGTTGCAAATGTTTCAGGATTGGTTATGTTTCATCTGTTCTTTGTCTATTCACATTTCACTTATGAGTGAGGTCATCTGATATCTATCTTCTTTTGACTTCTTTCTCTTAGCATAACCCCTCTAGTCCCATCCATGTTGATTCAAATGACAGGGTTTCATCTCTTCTAAGGGCTGTGTAGTATTCCATTGTATATATGTACCACATCTTCTCTATCCATTCATCTGACATGAGCACTTAGGTAATTTCCAGTTCTTAGCTATTGTGAATAGGGCTGCAATAAACATGGGGATGCGTACATTTCTTCACATGGGTGCTCTTGTATCTTTTGGGTAGATGCCCAGAAGTGGAATGATGGGATCATATGGGATGTCCATCTTCAGTTTTTTGATGAATATCCAAACTGTTTTCCATAGGGGTCGCACCAATTTGCACTCCCACCAACAGTGCAAAAGTGTTTCCTTTTCTCCACATCCTCACCAGCATTTGTTGTTTCGAGACTTTTGGATAACAGCCAGTCTTTCAGGTGTAAGGTGTTATCTCATTGTTTTAATTTGCATTTCTCTGATAGCCAGTGAGTAGGAACATAATATCATGTGCCTATTGGCCGTCTATATACCCTACAAGAGCATTTTTAAATGCAAGTTTACAGAAGCCAAGAATGTAGATGACTGAAGTGGTGTTTTTGGATTCATTCACTCAATAAATGCATGCACTGAGTTGTCAAGGCTGTTTCAGGTGGTATAGTAGTGAATAAAGGGACACAGTTTTGGAGAAGTCAGGGCATACTAATCTAGCAGGATAAAATAAATATTCAGTTTAAATGTGAGATCATATATATGCAGCTGAGAGTGAGAAGAAACACTTCTCACCTGTGTATATTATCTATATAACTTAGTGCCTGTGTGCCTAATTTTTTTTTTTTTCTTTCCTAAGTAGTATAATGGAAGGAACACTGAAAACATTTAGGGCTCTACACTGAACAAAGAAACACATGAGAATATAGTGATTCTGAATTAAACCATAAAGCAGAAGCACCGATTTGGCTCCAAGTTGTTAAGTAACAAAGGACCATCCATTTGGAATCTTAAGACCATATCTTTATTTTATGCCTATGGGCATGAAACCTCAAGTTTCAAAATTATTCTCTTACAAATGGCAAATTGGTGTTGTCAGCCAAGCTACTAGGTTATCTGTTACTCTCCAAGAAAAATAATTTAAGTAATTATTGGGAGAAAGCATAGAGTTGCGTCATGTTTTACATTTGATCTCTTTGACATTACATGGAAACGTGGCAGTTTCCTTCAAGGCGCTCTGGTAAATGGAAGAAAAGGAGAACAACAACAACCAAAAAGTCTTCAAATCCTTGCCAGCATGACCTGGGGGAAAATTCCTTCTTAACCACAGATCTGATTTTCATCAAACTTGTATACTTCTGTCTATGAATGAGACTCTGAGGTTAAGTACTCATTCTCACTTGGCTGATTATCCCTCTAGTTCCCTGGCTCTTAGATTGCCTTACAGATATGCCTCAGAAGGGAGCATTTCAAATGACAGCTTCTTTTTTCTTTTAATGGTTATTTATTTATTTAGAGGAAGGAAGTAGGGAAGGAATGAAGGCCAGTACACAGGCAGGCCGGAAGGAGAGGAGAAAGAAGCCAGGTGTTCATCCATCCATGTATTTGTTTGTGTGGGTTGTTCCCAGGTGCAAACTTGGATCCTTGAGCTTTACGTGGACTCAGCCATCTGCAGCTGTAGGTATAACCACTAAGCCACCAGGGTACAACAGTTCTTTTCATTTTTAAGCTGCAAGAGAAAACTCATCAGTATTTGTACTTAATTATACTGAAGCTTGGAGAACATTTCTATGTTGTCTGTGTTTCTTTTCTTTCTCTTTACTTTGCTTTTCCAGATTGTCACCAACATAGTCACCTCTGTTCCTGCCATTTGGGATCTGTTTTCCAGTATTCTCTGCTGCTTCCCTCCTACCTTTGTTCTACGGTTTTTCCTCAAGGTGATACTGGCTGTCCTTCCAGATAGAGATATTCTTTAGGAATCTTTCAAGTCTGTTGAACAACATACCTTGCTCCAACACAAACACATCATTTACACTCTGCTTCTTTCTCCAGCTCCCATAGCACCTGGGATGATTACATATGGCCTTAAATTTCTAATTATGCACATACTTAGCTTTCTTCCAGGACTGTTTGACTGTTAGAATTGTTTCACTCCCTTTCTGTAACCCTAGTATTTCCTTCAGGGCCTGGGCCCAGTACATATTCACTAGTGTTTCTTGAGTAAAGGAGAAAGGAATGAATGAGTGAGTGAGATGCTAGCAAATACTCTTGTATGTTCATTCCTTCTGAGCAGAGGTGTTAGGAAGGTCTTAAATAATGTCAAAATATTTTTCAAAAGAACTCTACCCCTGAGAGAAAGGCCTATATCAAAAAGACTGGAAGCAAGTGTGGGAAAGGGTGTGGAGAAAAAGGAACCTTTTTGTACACTGTTGGTAGGAATGTGAATTAGTGCTGTGGAAAAGATAGCACTTTGTTATGGAAAACAGTATGGTGATACCTCAAAAAATTAAAAATAGGATTACCACACCATACAGCAATTCCACTTCTAGGTATTTATAGGAACAATGTAAAAACACTAACATGAAAAGATAGCTGCACCGCTATGTTCATAATAATATAACTCACCATAGCCAAGACATGGAAACAACCTGTAGGAAGAAGGTGGGGTATATATACTCGGTGGAATATTACTTAGCTATTTAAAAAAAAGTAGAATCTTGCCTTTTGTAACAATTTGGGTGGAACTTGAGGTGATAAGCCAAAAGAGAAAGAAAATTAACAAATGCTTGCAGAAACAAAGCAAATAAACTAATAATACAACAAAAATACTCTTAGATGCTGAAGTCAAAACTGATTACCAGATGGAAGGAGAGGGAAAGGACAAGGGATTTACAGTAGAGGGGGTCAGATTGAGAGTAGTGACTGATTGAGACTAGTGACTAACACTGGAACTCTGGTAGGTGGCGTGTGACATACACAATGATCTAGTTGTGACCCTATTCTCTTGAAATATACATAGTGTTGTAGACTCCTGATAGATGAATTTAAAAAAACATCAGAGAACCAAATTTTTACGAAATAACATGAACACAGACTGTTGTCAGGGTCAGAGAAAAGCTGAAAGCTAGCTCCTAAATATAAGGAGCGGTATGTTTGGGTACCTAGCAGTGCTGGCATTGAAGTTTCAGAAAAGTGGAAGTAGTGATTGCCAAGTTGGAGAGGAAGGTAGGTGTTTTAAATAGCTTAGGAACATCTGAATTTCCAGAATTGGAGTAGGATCTTTATTAACTGCAGATCACTATATAGCAATTTAAAAAATCCATTTTCTCACTTGTAGCTACAACTTCATAACCACAGATGACCATTAGTGGCTATTGTGTTCTTATTTTCAGCGAAATGAAACAACCTTTTGATTTTTAACTTCCTAAGTTAAGGAGGTGCAGCTCCTTTCCCTGTGCTTCTCTTTGTTGCATACTACATGAACATTTCTAACTTGACTTCATCCCTTGACCAGCCTCTGAACTGCTCCTGGTTCCCCATGCATACTCCTTCACGTGTTGTGAAATAGCTTTGCATGATCATTGAATAGGATCTTGAAGAATATTTGATCCTGGGAATGGATAGTGAGGAAAGTCACCACAGGAGAATGAGAAACTCAAGATAGAGTATAAGAAGATAGAAAAGGTGGGGATCAGGGGCCCATGGCCTCTCTTCTCTTGGACCGAAGGCTCTGATCATCCTGGTCTCCACTTATTTATCGGGTTAATACACAGCATTGCTTCAAGCAACTTGCATAGGCTTGTTTATAGTTACATTGTATTGTTTATACAGCTTCTGCTCTCTAACCACATAGCTATATGTATCTTATTTTGGTGTGCAAACAGTCACACTCACACTGTTCAGATGGCAGTCTTCACCCAACGCTCTGGGTCTGGTGTCCTTGATGCTCCGTCAGCTCCAACTCTGACCTCGCGCTGTTTTCTGCCCCCCAAAATAAATGGTTACTTGGCAGGCAGCTCGGATTGTATTGTCTTTGTAGAGAGCAAGTGCATGGCATGCAGATAGTCTTTAAGTGACGTGAAAAATTTTCTGCTGAATGTTAGAGGCATGTTAGAAAAGGTCATGTAAAATTATTTGCTACACCTACATTGAATGTGAAATAATGAAATTGTCACTAGGCATGTTTGATTACTAAACAAATTCTAACTGGAATTTGACAAATGATGAAAATCCTGCATATCACATCAGCTCAAAATATTATCCCATTACTGACTGATTTGTTTTGACCTTATGTTTGATCCCAGTGGACAAAATTGAGGTAGACTTACATCAGGCCTGCCAACCTTGGAAGGTATTGGCTTGCTGCTGTGGTTTTGTGACGCCAATGATAGCCTAGCCCATGCAGACCTGTTTTTTCTCTCCTCCTCTGGACACTTCTCTTGAGAAAAGAATAAACTTTCTATCCCTGCTAAATTCTGTCATCTCTAAATTATTTTTACCTCAAAAAATTAAATTGAATTATCCAGTAGTCAAATATAAGTCTGATTGTTGACTAAGCATAGACATTATAAAATACCTGTAATCTCAGATCTGTTGGCTATATCTCAGAATGCTATGCTTTTACATAAAAGAATAATTGCAGTAGAGTACAACAAACCTTAATATATATCTTGCAGGTTTGCAGAGTGACAGAGCCTATGGCTGTTACTGTAATCAAAGTTGATTTTCGACTGTTTGTTTATAAAGCTAAAACAATGAATTGAAAGCAAATTTACTTTAACTGATGAAATTCAAACTGAAATTCTAAATCTACAGATCTGCTAAAATGTCAACATATTGACACTTAATCATTATTAATGACTTAAGTGTCTAAATATTAATGAGCATCCAACTAAGAAGAAATAAGACATATTTTGCCCTTACCTCAAGCCATATTGACAACATACATGAATTGGGCAGAATTTGGGAATGTTTTATCCCAAAGCATTTCTCATGAGTCAACAGAGACCACTCTCTTTAGGCAACTCTTTCTCATGTGGATTAAGCAAGTCACTTACAGTCTTTGGGTTCCTTTAATTCTCCTTTTCATGTAAACAACAAGGCAGTAAGCAGACCTATTATTGGCTCCCAAAATTTATACAAGGTGGGTAGATTCTGTTCTTTGAGGTCTTTACAGCTCTTTAAGTGGACTACATCATACAAGCAACGTAATATAGGAGAAATAGCATCAGGCAGAGGCAGGAGAATTGAGCTTGGTTATACATAACAAGAGAAGTTTGGTTTGAAAGATCATTGCTTTTCATCCTTGACATTTATACATGGGTGTAAGGGTATATACAAAAGAAAGCCTTCTGAAATCCCAATATACAAAACCAGAACAAGTAGAATTGTTCTGAAGTAAAAAAGTAAAATTTTGGTATGCCCTGGTGGCTCAATGTTGTTTGTGGTTGGGGTGCAGTTCACATAGAGTCCAAGGACCTGGGTTTGCGGCCTTGGAACAGAGAGGGAGGACAACTAAAATGAACAACTAAATAAATGAAATGATTTTTTTCTTCCTCCGCTCTGTTTTCCCTTCTCTGCCTGACTGCCTTATAAGCTCCCTTTATTTGGTTCATCCCATATATTTTGGATGTCCATTAAGGTTCTTTCCAATTCGGAAATTTTATTCTGTATTTCAACTGAAGTTACATTAGGACTGAAGACCCATTCATGTGAGAAGACATTGGGATTTAGGTAAACACTGTGGCAAACCTTCGGCATGCCTCTCTGGGTTGGGAAGATCTGTGCCAAGCAAGTCTTTGCATACATGGCCACGTGAAAAGCTGTGGAAAAGTCTTGATATTGGCCAAGAACATAGAATTTGTATGGGAGAGATTCTAATGAAAGTTCAGGCTCTGTCACCTAATAGCTGCAGCCTTGACTATGTTATTTAATCACTAATATTCCATTTTCTCATGCTGAATGGAATTGAAAATGGTATAAACTATCTGAGGTTATGTGGGGTTATATGTATTGCATAAAATACTTGCTGAATGACTGAGAGTCATTTAAACACATGAGTTTGTTGAATGAATGGATGAATGTAAAATGGATTAATATAAAATTTGCTTTTTATATCTGATATCAGAATTTCTTTTTAAGAGAAAGCCCAAATTTAATCACATAATTATGGAGAATTTGTATGGCAGTAAATCTAAGGTAGCTGAGGCAGACTAATGATTTATATTCTGTACTGAGACTTGGACAGAGTACCTGGGGGTGTGAAGGGAAGAGAGGAGGGGCTCACTATGTGGCAAGGAGGAATGACTCACCTTTACTCTGAAAGTTAAGGTAAATAACTCTGCTTTCTACATTCTTCTAGATTAGAAGGATGGCATCCCAGGGGGTAGTAGGTGGCTTCTTCCATTAAGGGAAAGGCTAATGGAGTAGAATAAGTGCTTTTCCTTTGTCTGTGGGGCTGTCCTCCACTGGGATGTCTTTGTGTTTCATTTAATTCAGCTTTAAATGTTAAAATTCAGGTTTGCTAAAGCAAATTATTTGCAGATACAAGTAATCTAATTCTGATTATGATAGTTTCATTTTGAGAGAATAAGAAAAATTTGGAATATTAACCTAACAACTTTTAGAGAACTAAGTCACTTCAGATTCATAGGGCTTATCAATGTAATGTTTTGTCCATGAAAATAATGAGCTCTTAAAAGTGGGGGATTTTAGAGTTGTGATTCTCCAACCTTTGCTCCAATGGAATCACCTGGAAGTATCAGTTGCTGGGACCCATCTCCAGAGTTTCTGATTCACTAAGTCTGAGGTGGGGTTTGAGAACTTAAATTTCTATCAGTTGTCAGGTGATGCTGATGCCATTGATCTGGGGAATATGCTTTGAGCATCATTTCTTTAAAGATGATATAGTTAAAGAATTTAACTCAGTTACTTCATTATGAGAGAAGTTAAATACAGAATGGTAATGAAAAGACATGTACTTAAATATAGAAGTGTCTTACTCTTAAATTTGAGTTCAGAAATAATTATAAAAGTTGTGATTTTTTTTCATGTGATTTCATTGTTCCTGTGTATGCTTTTTCTTGATTTTCTTACAGTGTCTCTTCATCCACCCCTCTCTAATCTTTAAGGTGAATGTTTTCAAAGTTCAAAAGACAAGTAACCTCTTTAATCTCTTATACAACTTTGATTATATTAAGTTCAGTTATAAACTATTCCTGCACTGTTAGCTTCTATACTGAAACATGTTTCCTTGCTTTTATTTTAGTATGGAAGAGAAGACAGCGACTGGACAATCATAGTATCCTGAGTAGAAAATACAAGATGCCATCTGTATGCTATTGGGACTGACTTGTATCTGAATTATGATAGATTTCTTTGGCTCCATGTTTGTAGTTGTGCATAATGTAGTTTGTATTATCAGTGTATTACCAGGGTGATTGCTTTCTCATGCCAGGGAAAATGAATTGCAATCATCAAATGGTGTTTTGTAAATTTGGTAGGAGAAACTTACCTTACCTTCTTTTAGAAGGATCATAATGTAAGCCACAGAGCATAGAATTTTCCTCAGTAATCTAGTGCCTCCTTCACTACTTCGTTTGGATACAAAGATGTTTATTCCTTAGCATAAATTGTGTTCTGCTGCTCAACCAAATGACTGTTTTTGTGTTTGAAAGCTAATCTGAGTAAATTTCATAGGTGTAACATTTCCTGAGACATATCTTCATCCTTAGAAACTTTTTTTAAGAGTCAAGACTTTGAAAAACTAGATTTCCTCCTCCCTTTTTTTTTTTTTGCAGACTCCTAAAGTTCATTTTAAGGTAATCTCTCCCTTCCTGATGTCTGTTCCAAGTTCATCTTGTGCATCTGCAAGACCTGTGTACTTTTACATACCATTGCTCTTTCCACATTGTTTTGTAATTGGCTATTTTGCAGGCTCCACTACAAGACCTAGAGTTCCTGTGCCTTTGTAACCCCAATGCTGGCATATAAAAGGTACTCTGCAAATAGTGAATGAACACTCAGCTTCTCTAGAAGTGTATCTTCTTTGTTTCTACATGATGAAACCTCTTTGTTTGACTTTGTGATTTATTCTGATATCATGTCTGTTTACCTCATTTTGTCCTTATTTTCTATGGACTGCTAAGTCATTAGGGATACCCAGAGGCATAGTTTGTTGGAGGAATCATTTCATTTTTGAAGGCTGTCTTGGAATTGAAGTGTATCTCTAGAGAGAAATCGTGATATCATACCAACCAATTGGAAATAACAAGTCTTATATCCTATTAAATACAAAATACACTCTTCTGTTTAGTTTTTGGAAGAAAGCAAAGATGTACACTCTGGTTTTGTAGGTGATCTTTTCTGTTGAATGGGGATTGGATGAGCATATAGCTAAGGTATAGGGAGAACGTTTATAGATTTTTTTCCTTGTTTATGAGTTGTAAATTAAAATTGTGACCCGCTTTATCTGGGGAAATTCAAATCTTGATGGAAAATGTATACCCTTGGAGGGTCAATGCTCAAACCTTATATTTTTGGTTTCCTTCAGTCACAATAACTTACATTGTTGATCATATTTCATTCTCTTTTCAGAGCAAGGGGAGCAACATTCTAAAAGATTGATGCATTGAAAAAATTTCCTTAAGGCATTAGCAGCACATAGCAAACTGACTGATTCTTTTCCAAGAATCTTTTAAAACAGGAATGGTTAAGAGAAAATTAGGGAGATATAAGATGAAGAGAAATGGTAAAAATATTTCTTAGGGGGCTTCTAATTGGTGATCTGAAGTCTTGGGAGAGTCAGTTCTTTTCAGGCCTTAGATACTTAATTATCCTCTAGATACTTTAGCCAAGTAGTGTCCCAGTGGTATGCTTTTGCCTTGGCTAAATCCTGTGACCCAGTTTTTAATATAGTAACCTAGAAGGGACTTTCAGGTCATTTTAGATTGTCAAGTAGCACATAAGAACTAGACTCACATAACTTAGAAATGGAGATCATTTGTCATAAATATTTTATACTTCACAACTCTAAATGTAGTTAGGCAAATATGTACATTGTAAAAATTAGAGAACAGTATGTCTCGATGTTATGTCCATATGATTTCTTTCACAAAACCTTAAGGGCATTTTAAGCCTTTTCTCTCAAACTTAGTGAAGACTTTAAAAAGCAAAAACAAAATCTGGAGGTCTCCTAACACAGAGGCCACAATCTGCCATTCTCGTTTAAGTAATAAGACAGGAAATTGACCTTGACACTGACTTGTTAAATAGATTGAAAAGGAACATCTGCACATCTTTTTTTCCTTGTGCACTATTTGTTTAATTGCAGTGGATTAATACAGCAAGAGTGGCACATTATAACTAGGCAATTATCCATTCTTCAAGATTTAGTTATCGTAACACTAATTGATCATTTAAAGCTTAAGATAGTCTAGCATTAGGAACATGTGAGGCTAATCTGCTCAAAAAGATCAACAAATTAATATTGTACTGATATTTGCATAATTGGCTGCAATTATTTAATGTTTAATTGGGTTGATCAAATGAGATTCAGCAATTCACATGTGCATGGATATAAACAGAGCTGGTGGCACTTAAAATGGTAATGATTAACTTAGTTTGCATGTTCTTTCTCCCACTTTATTTAGTTTTTGCATTTCAGATCAAGTTTGTCCGCTTTTCCCCAAACACATCAGTACTAACCCAGATTTTAAATGAAGTGTTCAGATACAGATAAAACCTGACCACATCCTAAAGATATCTCCTAAAGATAGTTGCTCGTAGAAATTTTCTTTGTCACAGTCACTTATTAAGGATTCGTCTCATGATACACCAAACGAAGAGTCAACTTCAGAGATGTGTCCTGTGCTCTCTAGGACAGTTCACTGGCAGGAGCAAAGAAAGTGATCATTTTGCTTTAACTTTTGTCTTCAGAAGTGCAAAACAAAAGTAAGAAGGACAGAGAGGTAAAGGACTGAGGAACCTCATTTCTCAAGGAATCATGTTTATCCCCCCACCTGGTAAACAACCTCTCTTCTTTAAAGATAAGTATATGAAAAAAAGTCAAATATCAGAAGTAGCAGCAAGAAAGCACAGTGTAACATCAACTTCTATCTGGCAAGCAATGTCAGCATCCCCGAAGACCTGGGAAGCTCACATTATACCTGCTGGGTTAACATCCTGCATTGTGTTACTTTAGTTCTTGATATAATTGTATCCAAACCAGCGGTCTTGCTTTCCTTGCATCAGAGCATCCTTGCGCACTTGAAGGCCATTAATGATATACTTTAGTCAAAAGAGTTGTAGGAGATTTTTATTAAAGCCTTTTAGTAAAGTTTCAACTCTGCCTTAGGGGGTCGTTGCTGTGAAATCAGCTGCCAAATTAAGCCTTTTTAAAATTTTCCTCATACCCACTATGTTCAATCATTGTATTTTCCCTTAAAATTTTTCTCTTAAAAATTAAGTTGTTTACTCTTATGTTAGAAAAATGTATTTTAAGTAGAAAATGACATTTTTTTCACTTTGAACGAATGATAGTTTCTAAAATATCTGGAGCAAAACATTCAATGGATGCACTAAAGCAAAGGACTTAGATGTTAGAGAGACATTGTATGTATTCCTTACTTCATTTCCTGATTCTAAATGTAATCAAAGATCCCTTCCCAGTAATGTGCATTTCTTATGTATATATACAAAAGCTTAAGTTATAAACAGGAATGGTGGCAGGTAATTTTGTGGGCGCTGTAACACCTGCTCCTTTGTTTTGTCACAAGTAGAATATATTCAGCTGTTTTCCACATACCTCTCCCTATCTCCCCCCAAAGAGGCAAATAGTACTAGCTTTTCCATAAGCACTGTCTACTAATTGACAAAGATCAGGAAGATTATGATTAATTTGATATTAAGTTTGAATGTTGATTGAGTACTCATGAATGTGCATCTAACACAACTAGTAATAGAAATTACGTAGTTTTAGCAAATAAATAATATATAGACAATGCTCTCATGGAGTTTATGGTCTACTACTTGAACTAATTTTTGGGTATGAAAGTATTTAATATAGTTGATAAACAGGAAAACCAGAGCTTGTCTCATCAGAAAATCACAAGGAATATTTCATCTCATTTTTCAAAAAAGTTTGTCCATTTTTTTGTCTCTTTCTTTCCTCTGCTGTGAAACTACACAGTAGGGTTAGTATTTAAGGGATATTCAGCCACTGCCTGTGGGTTTGAGTTCCCTCCTGGTTCTTTGTACTGCCAACCTAGTCCCTTGTTAACTGCTTCCTTTGGTGCAGTGTTATCTTCTCATGGTACAGCTAACAGAAGAACACCTCGAATTTCAGCTTCCTTGCTGATCTTACAGCTAGATAAGAGTGAAATCAAGAGAATATTCTTAGGTGAGATTTTTCTGGAAAATATCTATTATGAATCAAACTGTTTAGGGTGTTAGCTTGAAGATGATGGGCCCAGTCCTTCAGAAAATAGCAGTTGGAAGACTAACTTTAATATAACAATAACTTTTCACTGAGGTTATAAAAAAAAGTATTGCAAAGAGATTTGCTTTCATCATTGCCAAAAGCCCTTTTAAAATACAAAATTTGAAGAAAGTGATTTGTTGTTTTATCTTTAGCATATATACTATAGTAAAAGACTTCCCAGATATTAATTTGGGGAGATTGATAATGAAACAAATCAAAAATATATTGTTTGTGGGTGAATAATTCCTCAGAAGTCTTTAAAATATACTGAATATGTTATAAAGTTTAAAGTAGTCATATTGTCTGAAAGTATTTTTCATACCAATGTGGACCTTATTAATAAAGCCTAAAACTTGGTTCATACAACGTTCAACTTAATGAACCCCCTGCTGGATTGGTAAGAATTGACTAAGCTGTGGTATAGTGTTTGATTGACATATTTCTCTGCACATTCATTTTTACCATGTTTAACTGGGTCCATTTTTATTCATTATTGAGTGATAGAGAAAAATTAGAGAGCCTGTTAGAGGAGGCAGCTGAAAGTAAAGAAAGGAATGAAAGTGCGGGGTGGGGGCAAGAATCAGAATTGTGTGTGTTGTCCAAGGCTCACTTGCTTATTCTGTCAGCCATAGGGGTCCTCCTCTTTCAGTGTATGTGCCAAATACAAAGCTTGCCAATTAGCTGACCAAGTCTAGTAGTCAGTTCATCAGATGTTAGAAACAAACCTAAGATCTTGAGGTAGTAATCCGATAGTCATGTTTCTTGGAAATCACTTTAAATTACCACCAATTGGAATAAGGCTTGATTTAAGAATTGCATCATCTAAAAAATCTATTGTGTCATTTTTTAAAACCATTTTATTCAAAGATGTGTGAAGCTCCTTGAGACTGAATAAAAGAATAATGGATCCATAGTAGGTTGTAATTTATTTTTCACTTCGAAATTCTATTTGCTATCCACCCCTCCAACCCTTTTTCTTGGTGAAGGTTAACTAATTTAAAAGTTAGTTGAATATTATCATTTAGTTAAAAACTAAAATGGGGCAACAACATACTGCAACTTCCTCAAGATAGTTTCACAATGACGTTTAAAGTCATTTTAAGGGTTAAGAAAGGAATGCAAAAATTGGACTCAATTTCTACTTCACTGATGAGTTTTTAAGCCCTTTAGGAATTTTCAAGAGTATGCTGTAAGTAGATTTCAAACTGAGTCTTAAAAGTAAGCTATCTATGCATCTGTAGAGGTTTTCGTGGGTGATTCAGGAGAATGAATGATACTGCAGTGTTCCCAATTAGCTAATACCTGGGGCCGAATGCACTGTTCAGGATAGTTTGTGTTGATTTATTATGATGACTGGGAGGGGATAAGCCGAAGAAGTGGTTTTAAAATTAAGAGTTTATGATAAAAACAGGAGAGTATTAAATATGAAATATTTAGAATATTCTTTTGCATCTAAGTTCAATTATAGTGAAAAATTCCTGCCATTGCTCATCTCAGATTTCAAGGATTGTATAGTGAGTCTTGAAATTCTGTAAGAAAAATCAAGTATGGAAAAGTAAAAACTGTAAATAAGGCTTGACTTTCATGAAAAATGGTTGAAAGGTTATGTTAAAAGAATCTGAGAGTGGAAGAATGGAAACATGGAAAATACAGTGGGTAAAGGAAACTACCTCATTATTTGAAGGTTTTGTAGAAGCACAATTAAACTTTCTAAAATGGCTTTGTTACATTTGAACCATCTGGTGTGAAGGAACTATTTGTAATGTCTAAAGGACCTGGAATTGTATTTTGCTGCCAGTAGTCACCTTCCTCATTGTTCACAGGTTCCTCATCAATTCTTTAATTATGCACTGTTTCTGTCATCATTAAAGCAACTTAAAGGAATCCTGTCTGTATAGCCTTTTGAAATTGGCATTGTTGGATGTGTGAAATGCTGAAGGTTAATTGCTATTTTTTCAGAGGTTTTTGGTAAGGGGATGTAAATGTAGTGTACTATTTTATACCAGAATGACACTGAGGAAGTGAAAAGAATTGAGTAGCCCAGAAAGATCTGAAATCAAATGAATAAAATTCTATGCTTTCAAACATTTGCATAAGAAATACAATGGGCATTTAAGAGCTGTCTTTTCCCCTAGGTTTGGATCTGTCTTTAGTAAAATATAACTTTGTCTTTTGAATTTTGCACAGAATAAGGGGAGTAAATGACTTCTTATCATTCACTCTCATAATGAATCTATGTCATTGATAAAACAACAGCCACACTTGATTAACTAGCTTTAGCATAAAAGACACAAATAAGCAAAAAGTATTGGCTGTTAATGTAGAAAACACCAATGAGGTGTCCCTTTAAACAAACCAGACCTTGTATAAATGGTGTGCATACATACATATCTTGGTGAGGATAAAAACAGATGCAGTATATCCCAGGGTCACAAAGACAGATGTGTCATTCTGAGGGTGATGACATATATTCACTGGAGCTTATGATTTATCAGATGAGACATTCATCTCCAAGGTAGAAAGTGTCTCTTCTACATGGTTTTACCAGGAAAAACCAAAAAGAATTTCTTTTAAAAGCAGGGGATTTTCAACATTTAGGATTTTTCTGCTAAGTTGATTTAGTTTGATCTGAAGCATATTTTTCAAAATCAAGAATGATTCATTTACATGACATAATTGCTATATAGCATGATAACTTATCTTTAGTTGAACTGTCTTACTGTAGCCTATTTATAATGGTGACAATTTTTTTTTAAATGAAAGGTACTGACAGTAATGAAGGTGAGTAGGCAGGCAGGAAGAGAGAAGGAAGTATTGTATTTGTTCTTCATTCATCTTAGTAATTTCACGAAGACCCCAGGTCTTGAACCAGGACCTTGGATGTATATGAACTATGCCCAGGGGATCAAACTGCTAGGCCATCTGGATGTGCCTATAATGGTGACAATTTACAGGATCAAATTTCTGTAACCAAAAAATCTACCACTAAGATGCAGACTCGTGTGTGTGTGTGTGTGTGTGTGTGTGTGTGTGTGTGTGTGTGTGTAGAATAATCATTGGACTTGTTCCCTAGCTATGTTTATATTGTTTTATATTTATATACAATAGGGACAGTGTTGATTAAAATCCATGGTCATGGTGCAACCTGGTGGAGCAGTGGTTAGGTCAATCGCCTTCAAATGAGCAAGCCACAAAGGACCCAGCAAGCCCCTGGGTCTAAGTCCAAGGCCTAGGGGGAAGCAACCAGTGTGAACAACTAAATAAAAATAAAGATACTTCTTCCTCCTCTTTCTTCCTGCCTGCCTGCCTGTTTGCCTTCATTTCTGCCTGCACCCTTCCTTAAAAAAAAGACAAAAAAAAAAAAGGTACACCTGATTGAATTGACTCTAGGTCTCTCAACTTACTATTGGTTGCTGTATTTTATATGTTCCCAACTCCTCCTGACATATCTTCTCTTACTCTACTCCTAACACCCCTCTCGCCCATTCCTTTAAAACAAACAAATGAAAAAAAAACCCATGGTCATTGTCTCTAGCACTAAGTCCATAGGATTTTTGAAAAACTTATTAGATTAACATGAAAAAATGTTAGAGTTGCAATATATATAGTTTTAAACTGAAATGATTTAAAAAGATTAGACTGTATAAATTGCAATAATCTGCTCTATTATTCCTTTTTGACTCAAGTATCTAAACTAAGGTATGCCAGGTGTTCAGAAAATTATTAAACTCATATGGTGCCATTGCTCTAAATTACAAAGTACTAAAGAGAAAATAAGAACTCCAGGATGGACAAAATGACACAACCCAGTTAACTAAATGAAGACTGACATCACAAGTGAAATATCAGGCATCAGTAAGGGAAATATGTTTCAGTGTTGGATCAAATGCCCCATAAAATATTGTTAGTGTAGTGTTTCTGGTCTGAATCTACATCCCAAGAGTGCCGTAAACAGAACTCTTTTTTTTTTGTTTGAGGAACAGTTTCTTTTTCAGGTTAGCAGCCATCCTGATGGTGAAAATCAGTTTTATAGTTTTACTAAACATAGGGCTACATGGTCATCATGGGGATCCCTGGACCCTGCTGATGTCACACAGCAGTTAAGCCCCGTTCAGCCCTGGTTCAACACACCAGGTTCGACCTCGTACTTACTGGGGCTCTCACTAGCGTGCCCAAGTCAGAAATCATCTTTGTTTCCTATGGACTTTTATTTATCTATCTTCCCCATGTATTACTGTCATATACAGTTACAGAGTTTTTGGAAACTCCTGAATAAATAGAACAAATCAGTCTGCTTCTCCAGTGAGATCTGACAAGGCAATTTAAGAGGCAGTAAGAAGTCAAATGAGGTTAAGTGACCGGGATGGCTATTTCTGCACCAGTTTGGTGGTTTTCTCAGAAAGAGAAGGTCGTCTGATATTTTCTATGAGAAGAAATGATGTTTTTCTTGGGCTAGCTTTTGTCATAATAACATTATTAATATTTGCATTTTCTTAAAAAGGATTTTCCCCCTTGTTTGATGCAAAATTTCTTTAAGAGGTAGTAATGCTCTCCCTGACATTAGTCAGCAATGATTCTTCTTGTGAATCACTAATTTAGAAGAATTCAGTTAAAGGTTGGAAGACCCCCAGAGAGCTCTGCTTCTATCCATCTTTCATCCACATGACTGAGAACTTGTAATGACTTTTATCAAACATTGGCCTCTCCCACTTTACTAGGAACTCTTTTAAGGGTTACATCTCCCTCAATCTCCTATCTTAGCAGAGCAAAATTCTTTAGTCATATATAAATGGTGTGTGTTAAGAACAAGGATAGTGTTTGCATCTCACAGGGACACAATATTCAGCAGGTTCACACCTTTCTTCCCTGAAGCACCATTTAGCTCCCCATATCGAAGACTTGTAGTCTGCAGGCTCAGTCTCACCCAATTCATGAGTTCATTGAAAAAAGGTCTGATTGTGTAGTAACAGTTGAGGTTCAGGGATGTGAAATTAGCTTTGCTGCCCTAATCGGGATGTGACAATTGGGATGTGATATTGTATTCCACTGGGCTTTTTCACTAATCCTCGATGTGCATATCCATCCTTCCTGATTGACTGGATTTCTGCCCCAGTATAGGTTCTCTGTAATAGATACCTTGCTCAGAACCTCAGTCTATTTGTCTGGGGCCCAAACACCTCATCAAGCCTGGACTCTGTCTTTTCCTATGCAGACATAGAGGGGTCCATGTTTTCATCTAGATTGATACTTTTGGAACCAAATCACTGCCTGTTGCTCACTTATGGTTATTGTTGGATGGTACCAACAATTCTAACTCTTAGCTGTTGGAAACGATCTTAACTAACTTGAGCTTGGACATGGTGGACCTTGGACGTGGTGGATGGGGGCCCCTATCTCCTCCACAGTGTGAAGGCTTGCCTGCCAGCTTTCTTTTGAGGTTTCAACTAGCAAGAGCTTCTGCTTTACAAAAAGAGATAGGCATTTAGCATTGAAAAATCACTCTCGCTTCCTGTTGTCTGGGTTTCATAGTTTAATTTTTCAGAGAGTGCACCTGCTGGACAAGTTTAGATATTATCTAAAGTGCCTTGGTACTTAAAACAGACCAATAGCATCTTAACACTTGTCAAAAATACCCACTCTCTGGCTCACCCTGGTGGTTTAATGTTTAAGTTCACGGGTTGCAACCCATACGCATCCCAAGGACCCGGGTTCAAGACCTTGGGGGTTGGGGGAAACAACCAAGATGAACAATGAAAAAAAGTGCTTCTTCCTCCTCTCTCTCTCTGCCTGTCTTTGCTTGCCTTCATTCCTATCTGCACCTTTCCTTAAAAAACAAGAAAGAAAGAAAGAAAGAAAGAAAGAAAGAAAGAAAGAAAGAAAGAAAGAAAGAAAGAAAGAAAGATAAAGAAAGAAAGGCCAACTCTTAGGCTTTCCCCAGGTCCACTGCCTAATCCTCAATGTGCATGATTCATCCGAACAGTCAAACATGAAAGAGCTGATCACAGCTGAGGAGAACCATATCAGATGAAGGTGCTACTGAGAAACTCTAGAGAAGCTAGAAAGAAGATTCATTTGAAAAACGGACTCGATTTCATAAATGAAAAAATAAGTTCTGAAACTGAAGTGATTTTATATGATGCTACTAAAAGTAGCCTTGAGCTTGCTCAAAACCCCAGGTATACAGCTTTGATTATGAGAGGCGCCTTCTAAATTGCCAGTTCTTTCTGAGTTTTTTTCTTGGCACTTCCTTTCTGTCTGGGTCTCATGTGACTAAATGGTCGTGGTGGTCTCTCAGAATATTACACACAGGAAACAACAGGAGACTCCTAATTACTGAATTCCTGCACACCATTCTTTTTATTTAGAGCCACCGAGAGCCTCTGGGCATAAAGACACAATTTAAGACACAGTTTAAAAGATAAACAAGATTCCCAGCCAAGTTGCAGATGTTTTTAAGTTCCTTGGAATATTAACCTAGGTAAGTGTTTCCTGTTATACTGAAGTGAGGTCTCTGCCAATGGCGGTTGGCTGACTGATAACCCGAGTGGCTGGGGTCTTCCTGTGAGGTACCACAGGTACCTTGCTAGGCCCAAGTGAGCCTAATGCATTGAGTGTAGAGTAGTAGGTTTCCTAGAACTTGAAATTAGGGTGATGAGAGTCAAGTCAGTTGGTTTAATTCTTTCCAGAAACATGGTTCCTGGTTTTACTGCAGACCAGGAGTAATTTTATATTGGGTCAAACTATATCTAAACCAGCACAGATATGGGGAATTTATTCCTTTTTAAGTATCAGAACAGGAGAGTACAGCTGGCCCTTCAGGAGATCATTCTAATGTCTAAAGTGTCAGTCAGCTTGCTATTTTTTATTTATTTATTTTTATTTTTTTATTTTTTAAATTTATTTTTATTGAAATTTTGCATCCTAATATTTCATAGGTTTAAACTGTGCTTCATTGTAAATCAACATCTGTCTATAATAAATTTACCACCACCAGTCCAGTTCTTCCTTCACTATATAATTGATCCCCCAACCAAATAATCTGTTCCCCTTCCCCCTTCCTTCCTACAACCACTAAATTGATTTCATTGACTAAAAATCTTTTTTGTTTGATTTAATTTGTTTGCTTGGCTTCTCTATAAACCAAGCCTTTCTTAAGATCTAAATGTTAGATCCTTTTTGCTGACAAATATATTTTCATATTCTACCTACAGAGATATCTATAACTTGAGGAAAATCTAAATTTTCCCCACATAACACCCTTCCATATGATAGAATATTATTATTCAGTTATCAATAATTCTTCTCTAGGTGAAAATCCAAAATACACGCTTTGCATCTTACTTTTCTCTATGAATTTTGTGATACTTAAGCTTCTAAAAGCTCCCTGCTTCTTTAACCCTTTAGATTCTGGACCTAAATCTAGCTTTAGTAACATTCTCATCAATGGAGGGGACACAGCCCTTTTAAGTGGCATATTTTGGACTATGTCCTGATATTATTTTCTCTGTACAACATGGCTTTAAGCCTTCTGGATAATCCATTGCTATTATTTTTTCAATATCTTTCTTCTTTTCAGGCGCGGTGATCATCCCCATTGATTGTCATCATCTTTGTTGAATAGTTTCTCCAGTTACTGGTCTACTATCATTTGGAAGTCTACTTCTAACTTTTAGATATTCTCTTTGTCCCTAAAATGGAATCTGGCACCACTAGTGATTAAAAAGGAAGAAAAATCAAGGAAGTTGGAGTGTGATGCTGAGCAGTAGGCAGAAGCCAAGAGCTCGGGATCTGAGACTCCAACCCCACTTCCAGTCCCACCAAGTAACCACATGACCTTGGTCAGATGAACTCCTTTAAAAAGAAGGACTTCCACTAGGTAACTCCCTAAATCTCGTTTCATTCTAAGCTTCCTCAGTTCTGGGAAATCTGCCATTACTGGATTCAGTCTTCTCCATGACCCTTCCCACTCCGAACCTTGCCCTTAATTTTCCCATTTTGAGAGCTCTCCTGCTTAAAAAAAACTCTTAGGAGAGAATCAAAGGTACAGGTTTCCCTGCATCCAAAAGTAGAACTTTGATGGGATTTTGTAGATTTTTTTTTTGAGTTCTGGGAACGCTAACAACTTTTTGTCATATAAATTAATGACAATAACATTCCCAGATCCCCAGAATAACCTACCGAATTATACCAAATAGGAACAGTCTACTTTCAGGTAGCGGGAGAACCTGTAAGGATTTACTTTTTAAAAAACAAACAAAAAAATCTACCCACAAATATGTACAAAGTCCAAACAAAGATTAACACTTTAATTCTCTATATACCCATATCATGAATTTGATAAATTACTACCATTAAAGTTTAATCATTTGGTAATTGTTTCATCTCTTGTAATTCCCTCTCTACTCCTAGGAGCTAACTTCTCTCCAGGATACTAATTCAGTCTTCATATTTAAGTCATAGTGTCACACTTGCAAGGGATATTGTATTCAAGTCTAATCTCTAATAATAAACTAGATTGCATAAACCTTTAGCAGAATATTGGCAGATGGAAAAGATGTGGAGAGCAAGGCAACTCTCCCAGTGATAATGAGTGGCTTAAGAATCAGAATATAATTTTTTTCCTATGTATGTGAGCAACTTGATTTTCTTTATTGCTGGGGTTTTATTTATATGTGTGCGTGTATATATATTATATATATATAATATATAACAATATATATATGACCCTAGGAACATTTCTCACTTTTATTTTCCATTTCATATTTACTTAATCTCCTTGTTTATTAATTTTCTCAATGGAAATTGAACATGGGAATATATGGGAACAATAATGATATACACAGCAGCTAGACAAAGAACTGCTTTAATTTCCTCTAGTTCAACAATAAATTTGTTTGATTTAGAACAAACTCAGTAATTATGTCCATCTTGGCTAATAGTCACCTCTAACCACACTTGGAATTACTAGGTTGGAGCTCTGCCCCCAGTGATTCCAATATCTTGCCTTTTCCTTGTGAGTCACCTGCCAACCATACTGGCTGACTTCCAGCTTCCCAGAGAGATACAGATCCCTCCAAGTTCTTTTGCACATGCTGTTCCTCCTGCTTAAATTGCTCCGACTGCTCTGTCCAACTCCTGTCATGTCTCCTCAGATGACCACCTCACCTCTGCTATCTTATCTCAGCACTCTCTTAGTCTTCTTTAAGGTATGTATCATAACTGTAATTCTACTATCTTCTTTATTAAAATATAGGTTCTAATGCACCCTGGTGGTCTAGTGGTTTAATCCACTGTGGCACGGTCCACATATATTCCAAGGTCCCTGGTGTAAGACCTGGGGCTAAGAGAACAACCAAGATGAACAACTAAACAAAATATTTCCTTCTCTCTCTTTCTGTTTGCCTGTTTGGCTTCATTCTACTTGCACCTTTCCTTAAAAAAAAGATATAAAATAATAAATAAAATATAAGCACTATGTGGGCAGATATCTTTTCTGTCTTATTTGCCAATTGTTTACCATAGTTCTTAGCAATAGGAGGGATTTTATCTTTTTCTTTTAAGAATTAAAGGAAGAAAAATAAAGAAAGGATGAAGAAAGAATGAGGAAAGAAGAAAGGGAAGGAGTGAAAGAAGTAAAAGAAGAAAGAGAAAGAGTAGGAAAGGGAAGAAAGAAGAAAAGAAAAAGAGAGAGAGACAAGAAGGAAAGTTGGAAGGGAAAGAAAAGAATTTTGCCATATTCTTACCTGTTAATGGAAATACCCCCTGACCTTGTTTCCAAGTCTTTTCCTCAGTGAAGCCTATTGAGTGATAAGTTGGCCTTCTCTTCAATAGATTATTGATCTGAAAGAGAATCTTGTCACTTTCAAGTCTTGTAAGAAGACCTACAGGCAAACTGGTGGCCTAGTAGATAAGGGCAATGGACACAGTCCATGCACATCCTATGGACCTGGGTTTGAGACCCTGGTCAAGGGAGAAAACCAAGATGAACAGCTAAATAAAATAAATGCATCCTTCTCCTCTCTCTTCCTGACTCTCTCTTCCTCCATTCCTGCCTACACATTCCTTAAAAACAAAACAAAAGACAGCGTAGTACTAGCAATCAACCCTCTTTGAGGGGCTATTGTGGTTTATATCCTCTATTTTTTCTTTTGAGATAATTACAGATCTACATGCAGTTGTAAGAATCAATCCATGAGATCCTGTATAGCCTTCCCTCAGTTTTCTCCTGCGGTTATAACCCATAGTACCATAGCGCATTATCATAACCAGGAAAACATTTACTTTTAACTAAGTGACAAGGTACGTTTTTAAAAATTCTTTATTCATTCTCCATCTTTCACAAAAGGGCTGAGTTAGTTTAGAAAAAGAACAAAAAAGAATACCGTTTAAAATTAATCACGAAGCAACAAGATTAAAAGAAGATAAGAAAATATGTTAACTCTTGCCTCTAAATCAAATTCATAGCCTGGTTTTCTGCAGAGCCAACACATCTAATGATTTACAAGTGGGATATACCAACTCTTTAAAGGGAGACAGACTTTCTTAGTTCATAAAATGATAAAAAGTTCTCATAAGGGACAAATAAGTATGTTTATAAGAGACACAATTTTTATCACCTTTCCTGAATTACAATGAATGTGACAATTACAATGAATGTGACAAATGAGAAAGCCTCAAAGCTAATTCATTAGCTAATAGCTACCTCCCACCTGACAGTAGACCGTATCTTAGACTTTCAGGTTCACATGGAGCTGAAATACTCAATGCTAAGTTTTCAAACTTTATCAAACTGTAATGTATTTTTAGACTCCAATGAGTTCATCACAGGGAATAGGAAGTGTGGTAATAATGAGTTATTTACAAATATTCTGGTTTTCCCCCTTTACGGCAATTTCCTGTCCTTGAAGATAACCTTGACCAGTGACTTGGTTCAGTAAATAAACTGTGAGTAGAAGCAACATGTGTCATTTCTAAGTGAAAGCATTTAATTGGCAGTGTTCAATTGCAAATTTCTTTCCCCTGCTTCAGCAATAACCGATCATGATGCAGCATGAAGCCTCTGTTACCCTGGGTCTCTGAGAGGCTAAACTGAGAGAGAGCCCTGCTGACCCATGTTGAACATGTTGTATGAATGAGAAATTAACTTGGATGGAGTAATTGGATTTGAGGGCTACTCATCATAGGTTAACATGGTCTATCTATGTTGTCATTTAAAAAAGAAATCCATTTAAATATATTTATTTGATTATTGTATCACATCAAATTCTATTTCTTGAAGCTAGGTATGCCCTTTCCTCCCACTAATTGATATGGAAAAGGCTGGCTAGAGTATTTCTGATTGGATCTCAGCATCAGTTCAGCCTTACATATGAGTTACTCCTTGTTTGTTCTGAAAATAACCTGCCGCTGACTCTTTACATGACAATGACCTCTGGAAAACACATTGAAACACATTGGAAATATCTTACAACTACTCTCATAAGAACTAATCAACTAAAAACAAACTCTCTGATTATGAGAGCACAATGATTGTTCCCAAAGGTGATAGGGGTGGGCAAAGGAAGTCAATTGTATGGTGGTGAATGACAACTAGATTTTTGGTTGGGATCATATTGTAGCCTATACAGATGTTAAATTGTAATACAGTATACCTGAAACCTATATAATAAACCAATGTTACTTAAGCAAACAATTAAAAATTTTTTGTCCCAACCTCACTTTGTCCATGTCTTGAACCCATGTCCTCGGCTTTCATAACCCACACCTTAGCTGTCTGAGCTAAGAAAGAGGGGCTAAAATTTTTTTTTAAAAAGAATCTGCTAACAGGGTAAAGGAGAACAGCAGATTATTAAAACCCAAACCTAGAGGATCAAGTGAGAAAGAAAGGAAGTTAATAGTGTATGCCTTGTATTCCTGTCGCTTGCACTGATATGACAGTGTCTTATATGCCATCCTTACAGGTACTATTCAGCAGTAAAAGGAAAGGGAAAGGTATTCATAGGAAGCATTTTTAATTATCTGTTAATGGGATGAAATGGCAATTTAAGTGCCTAAAGGCCATATACATATTCATAGATTGTCATCAAAAGGTATAATTACCAAAGTCCATCAAAAAGAGTGTGAGTTAATGTATTGGATTGCAATTTGGGGCAGAGAAGAATGAGGTATATTTAGATATCTTGCTCCACATAGCTGCTAAGATTAATTTATCACTCTGGTTTTTTATGTTAATATGTGGTGATACATTTGCCCTGGAGCATAGCACGTTTGTCAAAGGAACAAGTGGAACAGGGAGTTGTCACTGGCAATTTTCCTCATTGCTTTAGGTGTACAAGAGATATAGGAAGAATTTTTTATCCAATGTAAAGTTTAGATAATATTTTTTCATGATATGCATGACTAATATTTTTTTCTATAAGAAATAAGTACTTCTGCTTGTGGTAAGGATTAAATGTAATATCCCCTTTATAAATTTCCCACAGAAACATAAAACCAATAATTTTGAAAGCAGTGGAACATTTTCTTTCAGACCTGTGAAGACTATGGAAAAGAGATTTGGAGATACCATGTCAAAGTCCATCTGTTTGCAGAATTTTTGACATTTAAGATTCAATGTTTAAATGACAAGGCAGTAAGCACAGGGTCAAATTCCACAGGACGGAGGAATGATGGGAATTACACACACTTCTCTCTACCTGTTTTCCCTCTGTCCAGTGGCCGAGGCAGGTGGAGGGGCGGATCGAGGTGGGGTGGAAACCCCACACACCCCTAGGGTATCCTCTAAGTACCTGAGTTTTTGTCACTATTTTCTTGCTACTTTAAATAATGCAAGGCAGCTGGTAAGATACAAATGCTCAGTAACCACAGTTTGGAGATTACCAAAGATAAAAATATTTTCAGTGACTTTGTTAGTTTTGTCCATTTGATAGAGCCATTGATTTAAAAAAAATCCTTTTGATGTGCCCTGGAGGAGTAATGGTTAAGTCAATCACTTCCAAAGGATGCAGGCCATATAAACCTGGGTTCGAGTCCTGGGCCCAGGGACAAATAACCATTGTGAATGACTAAATAAAAATAAAGTGCTTCTTCCTCCTCTCTAAAAAACAACAACAACAAACTTTTAATTAATAGACTTTTTATAGCTATTTTAGGTTTACAGAAAAATTGAGCATAGGTAAAGATACTTCTTCCTCTCCATTCCACTATTATTGACCTATTGCAGTGTGTGATACATTTTTACAACTGAACCAATACTGATACATTATTTTTAACTGAAACCCTTATTGTACTGGGATTCACCTTTTGTGTTGTACAGTTTTATGAGTTTTGACAAATTCGTAATGTCATGTATCTTCTCATTTATGTCTCATAGAATAATGTCACTGTCCTAAAGTATCCTGCTTAGGAGACACTGACCATTTTTTTTGAAACCATGAATTTATATTGACACCAACTACATGTTTTTTCTCAGTAGCCTTATGGGAGTGGATAAAGTGAGTTGACCCAAGATGACATTCATAGATTGGATGGGGCAATGCTATACTTGTAAATTAATCTAACCACATCTTTTCCCTGTTCACAAAGGTCAAAGTAGCACAAAAGATCATTTAAATTTTTTTTGATCACCGTTCTATCCCCATACTTGAAAGATATCTGATGGCTACATTTTCCAACCCTAGCACTACTGGTTTACAATCTGTAAAGTTAATAACTCCCTTCATTTACCTAATGTTTAATTTCACAAAGTTTCAATATAGTGTAAATACCATTACAGGTTTACATAACATTCAGAAGTGTTCATGATTTTTGTTTGTTTGTTTTTTAAAGAAAGGTGCAGGCAGGAATTAAGGCGTGTAGGCAGGCAGGAACATAGGAGGAAGTAGCATTTTATTTTATTTTTATATAGTTGTTCATACTGGTTGTTACTTCCCAGGGCGGTACTCAAATCCAAGGGTATGCGGCTTGCTCCTTCAGAGGTGATTGACCTAACCGCTGCTCCACCAGGGAGGGCCAAGTCTTCACCTTTTAGGTTATTTCAACAGAACTGTGGAGACAATTGTGTTTTGTTAACTAGGATGTTCCTTTTTATAGTTATTTTAGAAGCGTGTTCATAATCTCATTCCCCTGGCAACCCAGCTGAACTCTACAAGGTTGTATGCTGTGTTCCTGCTCTGAGGCACTTTGGTATGGTGGTTATGCTATTCTGTTATGTTATATGTTTTCATGGTATATATGTTATATGTTATATATGGTATATGTTATTCTGCCAAATCAGCCTATCTCCTCTGTAAAATGAAGATGAGAATAATACCTAATACCTGAGTACTAAATGAGACTATACAAGTAAAGAACTTAGAACAGTGCCAGGTGTTTCAGATATCTTAGCTTAAGTTACTATTCAAAGATTGATATATAGGCACACCTTGGTGGAGCTGTGGTTAGGTCAACTGCCTACAAAGGAGCAAGCCAACATTTCCCTGATTTCGAGTCCCGGGTTGGCGGGGGCGGGGGTGGGGGGTAGGGTTGGGGGTGTGGGGGAAACCAGCAGTGTAAACAACAAAATAAATGTAAAATAAAGATACTTCCTCCTCCTTTCTCTTCCTGCCTGCCAGCTTACTTGCCTTCATTCCTGACTGCGTCTTTTCTTAACAAAATTGTCTATTTCACTTATCTCTGCTCTGATCTTTATTATTAAAAAGTTAACATATAAAACTAGATATATACACAAACACACGAGTTCAAGTAAAACTATGGATATCTGATACTAATGATCCAAAGTCACATGAAAAGATGTTCTACTGCTCCTGTCATTAGGGAAATGCAAATTGAAACAATATTACCTCACACCTGTGAGAATGACTATTATGCATAAGAAAGGAAACAAGAAGTGCTAGAGAGGATGTGGAGAAAAGGAAACTCTTATACACTGTTTGTTGGTGGGAGTGTAAAATGGTGCAACCATTTTGTAAACCAGTATGGAAATTTCTCAAAAAATTAAAAGTGGAAATCCCACATGATTTAGTTGGGTATTTACCCTAAAAATACAACAATAAATATTTGTAGAGATATGCATCCTTATGTTTACTGCAGTGTTATTTACATTAGTGAAGAACTGAAAACAAACTAAATGTCCATTGACAGATGAATGGATAAAGATGTAAATATACCCAGTGGAATGTTACATAGCTATCAAAAGGTGAAACACTGCCATCTGTGTAACATGAATGAACTTGGAGGGAAATATGCTTAGTCAGATAAGCCAGAAGGAGGAATACAGATAAATGATATTACTCATATGTGGTATATAGAGATGTCAAGCAAACAAATGAACTAAATTAAACAAAAGTAGATTTGAAAAATGAACTAATCAAACAGCAATGAACTTCTGGCCAAAAAAATCAAATCAGTGGTTGAAAAAAGAGATGGAGGAGTTTGGGAGTGGGGAAATGGAGTAAAGGAGATTAGTTGTATAGTGAAGGAAAAAATGAAATAGTGATGAACTTACTGTATTGTATATACACACAGATTTCTTATGATATGCTTTAAACCCATTTAATACTATAATGCAATATTTCTTCAATAAAATCTTAAATTATGTACACTCATAATGAAATAAATTATTAAAGACAAAGAAAAATAAAACTATGGAAATCTGAATAAGATCATAGCACTGTCTCAAGGTCAGTAACCTCACTATGATAGCACCCTACAGTGTTGTAAAGTAGCATTTATCACTGGGAAAATTGGGCAAAGTGTACCCAGATCCCTCTGTATTTTTTTGTTTTGTTTTGTTTTTACAGGTAGCATGTGAATCTATAATGATCTCAGTAAGAATCTGAATTAAAACAATTAAATTGGAGAGTGAGGACGGTGTTGGGAGGTTGCCTAAGGTTTATAAGGTCATTATAAATGAAGCGACAGCCACATGAGGTCTTTGATCACATTGGCTATTAAGGCCTTTGGGAAAAGTTGTAGAAATTTGAATATGAAATGGGAATTAAATGTTCTTAGGCAAGTTCATTTTCTATTTTTGTTAGAAGTGGTCCGGTATTGGGTTCTAGATGGAAAAATAAATTTGGTGCCTCAATAGACTCCATTTCCTAAATCAGCAAATCTGCTACAAATTGATTATTGGTCCGGGTATTGGGGTTCTAGATGGAAAAATAAATTGGGTGCCTCAATACTCCATTTCCTGAATCTGGAAATGAGGTTACCAGTAGGGAACGGGGTGGTGTGGGCACTGGTGTTGTTGGGGTCCAACGGACAATGATTAAGAACTTTTGATAATTTGGTGGTGGGCAGGGATTGTCATCATGTAACTGAGGAACAGGGAACCTACATGTATGGGTTTATACCTTGTAAATCAAGTTACATCAATAAATACTGAAAAACAAATAAATTCAAGGAAGCCAAAACCTCGGAGCCTGTTGTTCATTTTATATCTAGGTAGCTCATTTTTGGAGAAAAGCTGCACATTCTTCCATCTAGAACCCTAATACCTGGACCAATTCTAACAAAAATAGAGAATAAAGCTGCCTAATCTCATTAACCTATTGGTAATGTCCAAGGGTTAGTTTTTGTTTAGTCTGTTTCTCTGCTTTCTTTCTTTTTACTACACGTATGAGTGAGATAATCTGGTATTTGTCTTTCTCCTTCTGACTATTTCAGTTAGCATCATCTCCTCTAGTTCAATCCATGTTGTAACAAATGACAAAATGTCATCATTTCTAAGGGTTGTGTAGCATTCTGTTCAATGTATATACCACATCTTCTTTACCCATTCATGTGAGATGTGCACTTAGGTAATTTCCAATCCTTGGCTATTGTAAATAATGCAGCAATAAACACGGGGGTGTATACATTGCTGCAAATTAGTGCTTTTGTGTCTTTTGGGTAAATCCCAGAAGTGGGATGATGGGATCATATGGGAGTTCCATTCTGAATTTTTTAGCGAATCTCCATACTGCTTTCCATAAGGGTTACACCAATTTACACCCCCACCAATGGTGAAAAAGTTTTCCCTTTCTTCCATATCCTCACCCACATTTGTTGTTTCCAGACTTTTGAAATAATAACCAATCCCAGAGGTATAAGGTGACACCTCATCGTTGTTTTGATTTGCCTTCCCCTAACAACAAGTGAGGAAGCATTTATAGCTGCTGTTTCTCTGTTAAATTTCGGCCTGGTTGATCTGTCCATTGTTTTCTGTGGGGTGTTGAAGTCTCCCACTATTATTGTATTGCTGCTGATGTCTCTCTTTATTTCTGTTTATATTTAACGTTATATATTTTGAAGCTCCTTTGTTTGGTACACATATATCAATGGGTTATGTTTTCTTGCTGAGTTGACGGCTTCCTTGAATTTAAATACCACAGATGCAGGTCCGCAAGAAAAAAATGAATGAGTAATTATTGCTCAGTACAGCCACAGCCTGTAGGTTTTAGACAGCTTCCTTTGGACTCTATGTAAATCAGAGGTGTTAGTGTCCCTGTTTGTAAAACTCTCCATTCAATACATAGGTATATCTTGGGAATTGCTGTACTGTTCAACTTTTCTAGTTCTTGTAACTGAAGTATGCATTCCTAAGTATAAAAGTTGGGGAATGACTTTTCACCCCTTGAAGATACTTAGATTGCTTAGAAGTTTTAGATAAAGAACTGCTCTAGTTCAGCTTCAAAGAATTGCATAACACATGCATTTTTTTTTTTTCTCTGAAGAGATTTTGTCTACCAGGCTCCTTTTTTTTTGATCATTTCTTACAGAAAGTTACCGGCATGAACATGCTTGTGATACTCCTGGAATAGCTATGTTAAACCCAACTTTTAAAGGTATTTTGAATTCACATATGAGAATAAGTGTCTGTTGGGAATTTTTCCTGAATATAAATAAATGTATTTCTATTCCTATTCTGAATATTGTAAAATTTCTTTTTAAATATATGCTTTTCAGATCAGCTATTTATGATAAGAACAACTCACGCTGCTACCCACCAGTAGCAACTCTGAACACTTATGGAATATTTTCAGTTACTTAACAGAACAGTTAAATCACGTACATGTATCCCTGACCACTGAATTTTGCTTTTCTCCTAAATTAAATGAAAATATTTTCTCAGATTTTCTAATCAGTGACTTCCTTCTATGTCCTTTTACTGACTTTAAAACCTAAGGTATTATATACAATATGCTGATTTACAATGATGCATACCTTAAAGCTATATAATGTACCTTCAGTAAAATTAATTGAACAGTTCTAGCTCTTTACAGCAATTCCCTGAAAATTCTTACACTGTGGTAAATAGAAATTGATGTCCTTTCCTCATGAAATTGATAATTTTGTTTGAGAAAGAAGGATAGGAGAACATCAAATATCACCTTGCTTTTTGAGAATGGGTAGGTTTAATTTGAGGCTGCTTCTTAGATTATATAAATTTACAGATGTATTTTAGGAGTATAACAGAATGGATAAATTCCCAGAGAGTTCTAATTTCCTCATAATATTAGAGACGTGTTGAACTTATTTTTATCAATACTGACTTTGCTACTCTAATACAGAACTGGAGATAACTGATATGACTCTAGCTGATGTGTTGCATATGGGGACTCACTCATTTAACGTATATGCATACTTTCCCCTCTTTTGGGATGCACAGAAGTTCAGAAGATCTAGTTTTATCAATGTAATTTTTAAATTTCATGTTAGTTGAGATTAACATCCTTCATTCTAAGGTGTGAATGAGAGGTATTGAGACAGAAAGTAACTAGACAATAAATTTTCCATGTGAAAGTCTCAGCCGTAAACCAGGGAGCACAGATAGGTGTCACATGTAAATCACAGAGGTGTTTGAAAGGACAGGGCAGAGGAGAATGAAACCATGGGCAGAAAACAGGTGGGGGCAGGTGTGCAAAAAGAATGTTTTAAAAAGGCATTTGGTGGGTTTTGAAGAGAAAGTACTTTTTGTCTTCTCTTAGTTTAGGCTATGTCTAGGTAATAATATAATTACTTTTTACTTCTGTGCAAAATGAGAGAGGAAGGCCTTGCACACAGCATTTGATGAATGACCATAACTCATAAATTTTGTAAAGTTTTATGGGTCAATATATCAAAAACAAAGTCTTTTCTCTAATAGGTGCTTACTAACAGAGTGTTTGAGCTATGGAGGTCTACTTAGAAAAATTAAGATATTCTTTTTTCAGCATCATCTAAGGCCCATGCTATTTCCTATCTTTTCTTTTATAATTGACATAACATATTACATTATAAAATTAACTGATATAACACTGAATTACATTATAAAAGTTTCAAGGCCTGCCCTAGTGACCTAATGGTACTGCCTATGGCAGCTACAGTACACATATAATACAAAGACTCCAGTTCACATCTGGGTCAGGAGGAACCACCAACATGAACAACTAAATAAAAATAAAGTGCTTCTTCCTCTCTCTTTCTTCCTGCCTACCTGCCTATTCACCTTCACTCCTACCTGCACCTTTCCTTAAAAACAGTTTCAGATGTACATTCATATAAATCGACATCTGTATAAATGTCATTATGTGCACCACTGTCCTCTTGACTCACTTTTGAGCAACTTTTGCATATGGGTATCACAAGTGCAGGGTGATCTCAGTGTTCAAACAGCCTTAATTTTGTCTTACAAACGTTATGAGTAATTGGATAATCACGGAGTTTTAGAAATATTTCAACTAAGCACCAGAAATATTGATTGATTTCTAGAGGCAGATAAACAGGATGCATGAGATTCTAGTTAAGGAAAGATTAGGGATTTGTCTTTTTACCAAGAAGTGTTGATTCTGTTCATTGTAATGGAATAGCCATTGTGACATCGGATGTAGAAATAAATGGGAATTCATTTAACATCAAAATAGTGTGTTATATAGATGTTAACACATAACATTGAATTACTGTGGTATGTAGATGATTTTACTTACAAGATTTGATATTGGATTATTTTAAAAATAAATTTTGATGAGATATATGCCAACTTGTGTAATATTACCATGAATGTAGAAAAATAAGAGGAAAAAGAAAGTTCTGAAAGAGTGTGATTATACCTCTCAAGTGATTCAATGCTTAATGTTTGGGGTAGAAATAAGGACAACTTGACCAAAGAAAATGTCATCACCAGTCTCTAAAACAAATTAAATACAAAGGAGCAGTACTTCTTGAGATTAAAAAATGCTGCATTGAACAGTGACAAATTAACGTACATTCTCTGCTGCTTGAAAGTAAGAATTATATCTTTTGAATCTTCCTCTATCTAGTTTTCAAAAATGATAATTCTCGCTTATTGGTTTATTCTGTAGCATTTAAGTCATTTAGAAGTTATTATTAAATTTTCATAATAAAAAATTGGAATTTGAAACTTCTTATATGACATTATGTTCTGGGGGGTAATTTTAGTGCTCAGATTTCATCATGCCACATGTATCTAGAAGATTCTTCTATTTTGAAAATACTTGGTGAAAAAGCTAGAAATATTTATATACATACACACGTATATGTACATATGTATATATATACACATATATTTAGAGGAAGAAAGGAAAGGGAGAAAGCATTTTTTAAAGAAGGAAGGAGGGAAGGAAGTTTTTTAATGGACACTTTGTACACTTCGGTTCGTAAGTATTTTTGAAACTAATTTTTTTTGGTTTTTTTCTCTCTAACGTTTTACTTTTTTTGTGTCTATACTCTAAAATATCTACAAGGAATTGGTCATTTCCCGAGAACTTAATTGCTAACTAAATAGAAATTCAGCCTGGCTTTGTGGGTTCCTAGATCTATTTCTAACATGGATATAGCACATCGTATCGCTAAGTACAGAAGTCTTCCTTCAAAAGGGGTGAAATATCAATGTAATTCTAACTCCATTTTATTTTAGAATATGGAATCAAGGACAGATAAGGATATGGACTTAATTTAAAAAATTTTATGGAATAATAATGTCTCACTTCCAAACATGATTTTTTTAGTGTGAATTTTTACAAAGATGAAGCAGGGTAGGTAGGGCACAGAGAAGGGAGTTAAATTAGTGCCAATCACACAAGCTCAAGGAGCCATCAACTCATCTCTTCCAAGTAGCCTTAGGCAATGCTGCTTAACACTTCTTCAAAATGGACTTCTCCTTGCCTGAAAAGGGTAAAAGAATAATAGTGCAAGTGGCTGAGGAAATTACAGTGTAACCACGTGTCCTGAGAGAAGTCAGGTCATTTCCACAGAAATCAGGTAGTAAGCCCTTATGCAACTCAACGCAGCATTTCTTGCTTTCCAGCAGTATTCTTGCCAGACCTGTGGTATTTGTATAAGGCAAAATACAAACATTTGGTTGTGGCAAACTGTAGGATCTTAATAGCTTGACAAGAACTAGCAGCAGGAGAGAACATGGCAGGTGAATGAGCAGAGTAAGAAGACACTGAAGTGTGGGAAACAGACACAGGTACACTGGATTGGCTGTAACTCACCTCACTCCTGACCCTTCTACATTCTCCTCCTGCAGGGGAGAACTCTGGAAATACAATGCTCAGTATCCCTTTCCAATACATCTCTGACTTAGATTCTGCTGATAGACATTTCCATGAGATTTGGAAGGTGCTAGAGGGAGGACCATTATTGTCCAGTGTCTGCTTTAGGGCAGGGCATCTTCTGAGAGTTCCTTGCTGTGGTACTGCCGGCAGCTGAAGACCGTCTGGCTAGCTTTCTGGTGTCCCCTCCACTTCCTTACAACTTGATTATGTACCTTGGCCAAGGTCAAGCAGCTAAGTGGACAAGCATGAGCTGAAACTCAAGAACTGGTCTCAGAAGTCCATATTTTTAGCTACTCTCTATTATAACCGCTGTGTGGTGGAGGTCAGGTGCTATCCTGCTCTCTTTAAGTGCACTTGTATTTTTTTTTTTCCATTTCTGACAAATCCTCAGGCCCAGTCAACAAAGGAGACAAGGGCATAAAATAGGACAAGGACACTTTCTTTAATAAATGGTGTTGGGAAAATTGGACTGTCACATGCAGAAGGTCGAAACTAAATCACTACCTCACATCATACACAAAAATTAATTCAAAATGGATTAAATATTTCTATTAAGGCCTGAAAACATAAAACACATATAAGAAAGCATAGGTAATACATTCCTTGACATTCACTTATGAGATATCTTTGGGAATTTCACTCAATGTCAAGGGAACTAAATTCCAAAATAAACAAATGGGATTATATCAAACTAAAAAACTTCTGCAGAGCAAAAGAAGCTCTCATCAAAACAAAAAGGCATCCTACTGAATAGAAGATTATCTGCACATCATACATCCATCAAGGGGTTAGTATCCAAAATATGTAAATAACTCAATACTAAACAACAGAAAAACAAATAACCCAATTAATAAATGGACAGAGCATTAATAGACATTTCTCCAATGAAGACATACAGATGGCTAATAGACACATGAAAAGATGTTCCTTCTCTCTTGTTATTATGGACTGCAAATCAAAACAATGAATAATCAACATAACACCTGGGAGAATGACGATTAGCCATAAGTCTGGAAATAAGTGTTGGTGAAGATGTTTATTTTTACTTTCCTTTTTATTATTATTTTTTGTTTACAATGTTATATGCTTTTTAGGATACTGAATTTGCACATCAGTACATTTCATGCCACACACACCATCAGAGATCGAGTGCCCTTTATCACCATCTTGCTAACTCCTTTCCAGAAAGAGAACTCTTACACACTGCTAAGAATGTGAAATAGTGTAATCATTATGGAAGGCAGTGTAGAGGTTCCTTAAAAAATTGAGAATGTAAGCCCTATATGATCCAGTTCCCTAAAAACACAACACTAATTTTCAGAGATATATGTACCCTCATATTTATTGCAGTGTTATTTACAACATGCAAGAACTAGAAATAATCTAAGTACTCAGTTACAGATGAGTGAATAAAGAGGATGTGGTATATATACACAATATATTGCTATTTAAACTATCAAAAAAGATGAAATCCTGTCATTTGCAGTAACATGGATGGATTTAGTATTCTCATTCTTAGTGAGGTAAGCCAGTAGAAAGACAGATATCATTTGTTATCACTCATATGTGGTATATAGAGAAACGAAGCAAACAAATGAACTAAATTAAACAAAAGTGGATTTTAGGTAATAAAAGCAAATTAGTGGTTTTAGGAAGGGAGGGGGGCAAACTGGGTAGAGGGGATTAATTATACAGCAAAAGAAGAGTAAGAATTATGGTGGTCAACTTAATTTATTATACACAGATGGTGATTTATAATGATGCACACTTTAAACCTATATAATATGATGTAATGTTCCTTTAACAAAGTTAATTAAACGTAAACACATGTCAAAAAGTGAAAGAAAAGTTGGATTGATTTGCTGCAAGTTGGAATTACTGAGGGGACATTAAAAAAAGTCCTAATGTCCAGGTTATGTTATGTGCAATCAGATAACCTGGGGGTAGGATCCAGGTAATAGCATTATTAAAAATATCCAAACAATTACAATGTGCATTGGCGTTTGGGAGCCACTGCTTTAGGGTTTGAAGAACAGAACATCGAAGAAGGCTATGTTGCTGACAACATACCATTTCAGAATTACCTATAAAAAAGGCCATCTCATGTTAGAAAACAGACCTCTACTTGTTCAAACCTGCCATCTGGAAGCTTAGTTATAGCTAGTTATAGCTATATACTCATTAATAAAGGTGAATTGCAGTTATTAAAACTGACTGACTGCATTTCAGAGAGGAAACTAAGTCTTCTATTAGCATTATACAACAGTGATCAAGTCTCCATAACCTTGTCAACAAGTTATGTTGTTTCAGAAATCTGGTCAATTAGACTTAAGTATTAGTTTCTTTAACTGTAAAATGCTATCAGTCCCATAGGGTTGATGTCATTATTAAGTTAGATAGCTGAGAACAGGATTTCTAAATTTATAAACTCTACATAATTCTAGTTATTTTGAGAATGTATTCTGATTGACTTTTTTTTTTAAGGAAAGGTGCAGGCAGGAATGAAGGTAAACAGAGGCAGGTAGGCAGGAAGAGAGAGGAGAAAGAAGCATTTTTATCTAACTGTTCACATTGGTTGTTTCTTGCAGCCTGGGGTCTTGAACCTGGGACTTTGAGATGCATATGGGACTGCTCCTAAGATGTACTAAACTGTTAGGTCACCAGGGCACACTCTCAGATAGATTTGAATAACTACATCAGTTTTCAAGTCCTTTCAAAAACCGTTCATATCTTTATTTTAAATTACAAAATTTAAGAAATTATGCAAGTAGATTGTTAATTTTTAAATGTCCATTCTGACCATCCCAAAGTGTTATATAAACACATCGCAGAGTGCATGTAATCAGAGCAAACTATTTTCTAGGTATTTTCTCCCCCTCCTCCAGAAACCTTCAGAGTACAGGTTATAGATCAGTGAAGATGATGAGCAATTAACACAGATTATAAAAGTTGCCTTCTATTTCCAAGCATTGCCACCAGTGTCTCCTGGCCAACAGAAGAGATGTGTTTGAGATGGTGGAAGATGGTTGGATCTTTTCCAGCACCTGTACTTTACAGCTAGATTCCTGAAATACTAGCAGCATTCTATATTGCTATAGAGGCTGAATACTGATCAACAAAGCAGTCTGTCACTAACGTATCAATAGCATTACCATAGAAAAGAAATAAGAATAATTAACAGCAAGTGACATTTCAATGCCAAGGTAGGTGGAGAAGTTATCTAAATAATCTAGAAGAGACATTCAAAATAGAATCCCTTGATAGAATGGAAATTAAGCATTGGAAAAATAATGACATTTGCAGAATGTGTTAATGTTTTTGATGTGTATACTGTGTATGCGCGTAGGTGCATATTAATGACCAGGTTGAAGGGTGGTACAGGGTGAGGGGCAGAGGCTGAGTGTTGGAAGATAAAAACAAGGAGTAACCTGCCTCTAAGGAATGTTAAACTTATTTGGGAGTTTTTTTAAACGGATGGTTATTTTAAGAATATTTACATGATATGAATTAGTAAGAGAAAACTAACAAATTACAGCTTACATTACTAAGAACTAAAATGTTAAAAATGACAAATCTGGCAATCAAGAATGTTGCTTTCTCCTTCCCTGCTCCCAACATAAATGATACTACACCACTGCCAATGTATCGACTCCCCCACAAGTCAAGGATTTACTTGGATATTTTTAAATAGTCAAATTAAAATTTATTTTAAATTAAAGTCTTACATTGATTCTGTCTCAGACTCTGTGGTAGGCAGAATAATAGTTCCCCAAAGATGTCTGTGTTCTAATCTAATGGAAAAAGCCATTTACAGGTGTCATTAAAGTTAAGGATACTGAGATGGGGAGATTCTTCTGGCTGGGTTAGATGAGTGGTCTCAACTTAACCACATGATCTGAGAGATGCAATATGGCAGGCTTTGAAGATGAAGGAAAGAGGCTTCAGCCTAGAATATTGGTAGCCTCTGAAAGTCGTTTCTTTGACAAGCTAGAAAGGGCAAGGACTGATTTTTCTTTAGGAAGAAATGCTGTCCTGCTGATCCCTTGGTTTTAGCCCTGGTAGGCGTCAAAGATAACCAATTTATGTTGCTTTGAACCAATAAATTTATGACAATTTGTTATAGCAGTGATAGAAAACTAACACAAACCCTGCTTCAAAGCTCTACCTCTAGAATGACTCTTCCCTTTATTTATCATGGAGTTGTTTTGTTCTTGAACAATAGATGGTGCTAAGCACCCATGTTTCTAGATTTGTCGGCCAGATTCTTCTATTTAAAATAATTAGGACCATATGACAACAGTTGAAACACTTCCTCATGAAAAGTGCACAAATCATATCGTTTCAGACTCAGAAAACCTTCATCAGAGTAGTGATGAACGCCAGGATGTTGGAGATTTGGTTGCTATAATTCAAAACTAACTACTTATTAAAAACCCCAAGAACAATAAAACATATTTTTGGTCTGTGATATTGAATTGCTTACATCCCTTTAAAAATATTAAAAAGTGGCCTCCAATACCCCCTCAAAAACACTGAACATCCCGAGGCCACACAGTCCATGAAAGTGATTTGGAGAAAGTACCGGGAAAGGAGGTCTGCCAAGGACGTCATGCCCTGTGGTTCACTCTTTCATTTGTGGTGTGGTCCAACTTAAGTGAGACATTGAAAGATGCCATTCATGCTTTTCTTATAAAGTACTCACTACATTTTTGTTATTAGTGCAGACTCTGAACAGATGCAGCATTATTTCTACTTAGCTCCTAGTGGATAGGATTACGTCTACTGACAATTTTTTATAGTCTAAAATATGTGTAGAAGGTAGATTTGGACTTTTAGTGGTGACAGTATTATAGTCTATACAGATATTGATATATAGGGATGCCAGAAGCATTTCATGTTACATTGCCATGTTACATCAATAAAAATTATTCAAAAAACAAATTCTGAATTCAGCTCTTATTAGTTTATTTATGTGAAGTTAAGCTGTATAATTAACTTCAGTTTCTTGATCTATAAAATGGGGAGATCATTGATTCCTATATTACAAGGTTGTTGGATTAGATGAGCCAAAAAATGTAAATCATGCCAGAGATTACTTGGTATATTTTAAATGTCCAATAAATGCTGTCTGATTTTGAAAAATTATGTATAAATGTTGACTTTTGATATTAGGTTATTATAATTTTAAAGGCATGATCTGTGCTATAATAATAATATTTCTGACCACAGTTGTATACACAATTCTCTTTAGTTTAATTTAGTAAAATCATTGATATTTAGGATTTGATGCCTTGTATTGTATAATATACTCAAGTAAGCCCTTTATAATAAGAGGGAAAGATGGCAGACTCTGAGGTGTTCATGGAAAGATTTCAGAGCACTCCATCTCACTATCAATACAATCTTTACTTTCATCACTTTCCTCTTCTGAGCAGTAAATTAAATATACTCATTTTCTGAACGAAAAAACCCCACAGCTCTGAAGGATGACTGTCTTTCAACTGAGAGTGAAGGCAAGCAATACATATCCACTCAGAAAAACCACAAACTCATGGGCCCTGGACACTGAATGCTCTGAAATTCTGAGACCATTTACTAGAAACATAGATAATGACAGAAATGTCAAGGGGACAACATATAATGTCAAGGAGACATCTCATTTCTGTTTAAGTAAACAACTTCTTAATCTCTTTTAAGCACAATTCAAGATTTTATCTGTTTGAAAGCCTCCATCATCACTCAAGGACCAGTTGCAGGAAGACTTCATTCCTAAGTAGGTAAAAATAAGGGGCCAAGGGAAAAACAGCATTTTTGCACAATGGCTACCCTAAGCTACCTATTCTAAGTACCATTGTTTTCTGGGTGGGCATTTGAATCAGTGAAGTCAAAGAAATGTTTAAAGGTACTAAATCAGGTGACTGAAAAGAAACAAGTCATCAAAGACCACACGATTGAAGGTAGGCTTTAAAAATTAAAATTAATTTTTAAAATTGATTTAAGTAAAGAGGAAGCCAGAGCTCTGATTTCTAATGGAGGAATTGGGAAGCTGGCAATGTCATCAAACATGAGAGTATATTATGATAAATTCAATGTCATAAGCAAAACATTCCCATAATCTCATATTAGAAGTTACAGGAATTACTCATATTGAATTTATGCACTTCATAGGGATAATGTGAGGGATTATGTGTGATCGAGTAGTGTTAGGATAAGGCATATGGAGTGGGGTGCACAGGTAACAGGGCACATGAATTAGGCTGGGGGCTAAGAGATGTTATCAGATATCAGACTCATTTAAAGTTGACTAATGTGACCACCAGAGGGACTCAATTGTTCACTCATTAATACTGTACTTCAGTGAATAAAGAGAAGATTTGAATACACGAACACACCATACCAAATAGTTAAAATAGATACAATGTCGCAATAGATACTAGCCATTTATTTAGAGGAAGAAACTGAATTGTTAAAAATTGCTTTCAGAGTTTACCAGTGGGAATAAAAAAGACCCTAATAATTGATGTGAGAGATCTGTTGAATAGCTAAATGTAGTCTGTGTCCCCTGCTAATGATTTAAGACACTGGTAGGCAGGCGCTGTTTTAGTGCACTAGATTTCCAGTGTCTCTGTTCTGCCAGAAGGTGTTGCTATAATATAGCTAGGCTTGGAGAACAAAGTAAGTGGAATGAAATGCGGTCAGACTGGATAAAAATGTAAAACATGTAAGTATACAGATTTCAGGCACAAAGATATCCATTATATGGGGAAAAAGACTTTTTACTGTATGTGTCCCTTCTATAAATAGTTGAGCAAAATGTAAACATGAAATATTTCCCTAGTGATATTTGCAGCCATATAAACAGTAGCCCTACTTTTCTTTTCAGAAACTCTCCTTTCTTATAATAAAGGGACTTCTGTAGGGTAAAATTTAGGCAAAAATAGCAATGATCTGCAACTTTTTTTTTATAACAGGGTATAGCGTACATGGAATAAAAACTAGAATTTAAAAACCAGCAGATTATTTTTTTACAAACACAGCTTTGCTTTAATGTATAATGTCCCATATGTTATAGAAACAAGCACAGTGGGTGAATGAAGGAAGACAAACTAACAAAGGGTTGAAGAAACTGGAACACAGTCTTCTTTTTTTAAAAACAGGATTTCTTCCAATATTGGTAAACAAAACTCAAACTGAATGCTTCTTTTAAAAATTTCACAGTCAAAAAATTTAAATTGATTATAAAAAGGAATGTGTTTCAACTGAGTTCAAATGCACTTTTATTTTATTTCCAAATAAATTAATTTTATTTCCAAAATTCATATCAAGACAGTTATTTTTTAAAAGAAATTAATACCATGGGAGGTGAAATAAATCAAGCAGTTGAAATATGGATTACAGTGTACCCCAAGTTAACTCAGAAAAGGTGCATAAATCAAAAATAAACTCAAAGACACAGATAATCCGGTCTCTTTTAAAATACCAGGTATCAGTCTTCTTCCTCTCCAATTATTTTTAATCAAATTTGTAAAACTTGATTAGTGGAATATGTGAACACTTTTCCCACATTGTTTGGCTGAGCTTATATGCCGCTGATATTGGAAGTTCGGTCCGGGTACGATTTTGTCCTGAGAGCTGTATTAGAATCCCAGAGTTGCGCAAGCACAGCGAGCTGCGTAGCCGCACACAGAGCACCTACCCCATCACGCAGCTACTGCGGTAAAAGCAGAGCCACGCTTGTTGGTCTAGCGATGCTTAACAATAGGACTGAGAGTTGGACATATGCTTGCAGGACTGAGATGAAATGGAATTAATTCATACTAGATAATCCAGAAAGTGCTTTACCCATTAGCTTTATTTCCATCATTCCCCAATACTAACGACCTCTATCTGCTCTGTGGAAAGTTGAGAATCCTGCTCCTTAAAACAAAGCAACGCAAACCCAGCAGGGCTGGGGGCCATTAGGGAGACCTGCACCCAGGTGTGCCTGAAACTGTGTGCTGTTTCACAAAGGACAGTGAATAGGACTGACACGGGGTTTGGAATCTCCTTATTGATTTCTTCTTTAAGGGAGAATGCAAAGGGTGGGGTGGGGGTGGGGAGGTCAGGTTTCAGAGTTCTGAGAGTTTCAAGAATTTTGGAAGAACGTAAAATACATTCTAAGAATAAATTACCTTTTAAAATATTAGATATATGAGTGACAGGAGATGCACGGAAATACTCATGATGTGAACTTGATTCAAGAATATTAGGGGAAAAATACAAACAAAAAGCCCCCATAAATGATCATAACATCATTTATTTGTAAAATTCATAACAACGTTTTTTTCTCAAAGGGAAGTCACAGGCAGGAATGAAGGCGAATAGGCAGGCAGGCAGGCAGGCAAGTAGGCAGGAAGAAAAAGGATGAAGAAGCACTTTATTTTAGTTAGTTGTTTACATGATTGTTTACCCCGGGACCCAGGACTCAAATCTTGGGGTATGTACCTTGCTCTTTTGCAGGTGATTGACCCAACTGCCTCTCTACCAGGTGCGCACATAACAGCATTTGGTTGTAGAGTTAAAAAAAGTAATAAAAATAAAAACATAATAAAAACTGTAGTACAAAAAATCTACACATTGAAATCAGGGATCTAATTTATTATTTCAAATGGTTTACTTTCTTCATTTAAAATTTTTGTTGAACGTATATTATTTTTCCCTTGGTCACAGCTATATTTGAAAACACTTAAAATTGTGATATAATTGAAATATAACACTTTTTGCTTCAGGTATAAAACACAGTGATTCAATACATGTATATATATTGTGAAATAATCAGCACAAAAAATGAGCACCATGGTTTTCACTATTACTGTGGATGTGGGTGAAAAGATTCTTGATTAATTCAGAGAAAATTCTAGTCCAATGACTATATCACAAAGCATTTATAAAGAATATTTTGTGGTCTATTATTTATGAATGAGTTAACAACGTTGTATAATCTCAGGGCAGGTTTTATTGATCAAAAAAAATAAAAACAAAAAACCTCAACAGGAGATTTGAGCCTGTTTGAAAAAAATAAATTGCTTATCTTAAGGTTATTTCCTAAGTATTTTTAGGCCCTGAAGTAGGATTACACCAATAATCTGAACGCTAAGCAAGCAATATTTCCATTAATGTGGAGTGTGGATACTTAAACTAAGGTAGCAGTCAGCTGAGCAGATTTTCCATGTACGAAATTGATAAATAGCTAAATCTATGTGATAGAGAGTGAAACAGTTTCACACTTTGTGTATTTATTTAACAGAGAACTATATTCTGTAATTAGGATCGTGAGAATCTGGTGGAATTCTATACACTAATTAGGTTCCATGAAAACCAGTCTAATCTGTACCTAACTTTTTGTTAAGTAGGCATAGTCTATTCATTCAATGAGCATATATTGAATGCCTACTATGTTCCAGGCACTGTTTCAGGCTCTTGGGATAAATGAGTGTTAGCTCAGGTGAGAGATGAGGGGGATTGGACCAATGTAGTAGTTGTAGAGATGGTAAGCAATGTTATGATTCTGGATTTATTTTGAAGGTAGAGTCAATAGGATTTTCTGCCAGATTACATGAGGGATATGAAAGAGAGAGGGGTAAGGTTTTCACTCTGGAATATGAAGAATACGGTAAATAGGAAGAAAAGCATTTGCAACAGTAAGTATAATCAACTCTTTTTGGTAGTATTAGTAAAGAAAGAGAGGGGCAAAGAAAGGCTGCATTAAACATAGGGGATATGGAGTCAGGAGAAGTTTCTTTTAGGTACGAAGAAATAACCACACCACATGTTAAAAATTATGCTGGGAATAATCCAGGAGAGAGGATAATTTAATGGTATAGTGGAGAGGGAATTTTTATGGTAATGTCCTTAGTAGGTAGAGGGACTGGGATCCAGGATCCATGTGCAGGATTTGACTTTATTAGAATTGTGGACAATTCCACTATGATAACCAGCATAAATAACTGAGGCAGAACTGGAACTCTAAGATCTGCCTGACTCAGAGCTCAAGCTTTATCCCCTATGCTACAAAAAAGAAAGAAAGAAATGGAACCAATCATGGCATTAAACCACCTTCATAATCAGTAAAATAAAGAAGTGCATAATGTGTTGCAAATCACAGTCATCTCAGTACCTTGTCTGTTCCTCTCTGGTTGTGCGATTTGTCAGTGGTAAGGTGAAAATAATATCACTTGTAGTACCCTTATTCCATGATTGTTGTGAAGATCAAATGAAACAATATATGGGAAAATACTCCATTAGGAGAGCTATACAAAATATGCTCAAAAGCTCCAGTCTTCACTGACTGAAGTCCCTTACTCTTCCTGTTCTCTCTGAGTGGATACTTTTCCTCTTTCTGTATCTCCCTTCTTTTCATCATTCTTGTATCAGCTCATGGAAGTTCTTCTTTGACCACACTATATTGTCCCCCATGCCCCACAATGACTTGGTCATTCTCTATCCCATTTCTGTATTTTGGTATCTTCTCAGAACTTAAACATATTTGAGATCTTCTTACATAGCTATTTGTTTATACATTGTCTGTCCATCTCTTCTGAAATATAGACTCCAGATAAGGTGGCAGTCTTACTCACCAACCCCTCCTCCCCTTCCCGTGACCCAGAACCAAGAACAGTGACTTACCCATAGTGGGTCCTTAAGGAAAATCTATTGAATGAATGACTGAATGTCATTATTATCCTAATTAGAAATAATTCTCCAAAATGAAAACCAATTTACAATACTATAAAATTTTAAGAGACTAGACTCACACCATGATCAATGTACCACCATCAGTCTGATCCAATTGATCTGTATATAGTTCCCTCCTCCATCCATCCTCCTCTCTTTCGTAAGCACAGATTTTTATTTCAGCATCGAAGGATATTTTTTGTGTTCTGTGAGTTCGTTCCCTTTATTTCTTTATATTCCATATGTGAGTAAAAACATTTGATAATTTTCTTTTTCTTATTTTGCTTATCATAATCACCTGGAATTCTATCCAAGTTGTCACAAAAGGCAAGATTTCTTCCTCCCCTTCCTTCCCTTCCTTTCTTCTACAGCTGAGTTTCATTCCATTAGTATACATACTACATCTACCATGTCCAGTCACTGCCGATGGACATTTAGGTTGATTCCACAATTTGCTACAGTACACTGTGCTACTATAAAAATAGGGGTGCATATTTCTTTTGTACTACTGTTTTCATGTTTTTTGGATAAATATATACAAGTGGGATTGATGATTCATATTGTAGTTCACTTTTTTTGGAACAATCTCCATTCTGTTTTCCATAGAGGTTGCACTAATTTACATTCCTGCCAACAGTGTAGGAGGCTATCTTTTTTTCTCCACCCTCTTATTCTTTGTCTTTTTTTGATATGTCATTCTCACAGGTGTGAGGTGATACCTTATTGTGGTTTTGATTTGAATTTTCCTAGAAATAAATGATGATGAGCATTTTTCTCATGTGACTGTTGGGCATCTGCATGTCTTTGGAGAAATGTCTCTTTAGTTCTTCCACCCATTTTTTGGATTGATTTGCTTCTATTTTTGATATTGAGGTGTATATAGTATTGTAAACTAATGATATACAACAAAAACACAAGTATAAAGAAAATACTGGAAGTTGTTTCCATTTTAAGTTTTATTATTTAGCTACACAGCAACAAGGAATGGCTCCAATTTAGTGTAAGCTCCCAGAAGAGTTTCCTTTTCCGTTATTTCCCTCCAGGAGGAAAATCTTATTTGATATGCTTAACAACTGTATTAATTCATCACTGTGACAAACATAAGAGAATTGTAGCAAACTGCATGTCTTAGGAAACAGTCCATAAATAGTAGGCAAAGAAAGGACACTCTTCTCTTATTTTAATAGAGTTAGAATCTCCCATCTTACAAGCATGTTAATGCCCTTTTAATTATTTCACTTGACTATAATGCCAGAGATGTCTAATAAGAGAGGTATTTCAGAGTTTGGGCCCCAGACAGAATGAGCTATTTTCCCTTCTGAATGGGTTCTCAGAGTTCTCTTTGGATCTCCTCAATCCTTATCAGGAATTCATGAGGTTGTGTATGATGCCCACCAGTTACTGGGTCTGTATTTTCTAGAATGAGACATTTATATGCTGCGGTCATTAGACTTTTGCCTCCAAAGACCCAGTCATTTTCCAGCAGACTTGAATCATCTGCACACCAGAATAGGACATAGAAAAATATATATACAGCTTTGCTAATGGGTAGACAGACAGGCAGGGTGAGAATTGACCCAGGATATTTAATAATAGTAGACTGTCCAGTGATAAAGTCAGTTTATGGAGGACTTATTTCCTGACATTTCTTTACTTCTTGTGTTAATTGCTGTGGTGTCACTTGTGCTTATTTTTTGGTAGCAGAAAAAAAATTCTCTTAATCCAAATATTTTAAGTCTTAGATACCTTTATTTTTTCCTGTCTCAATGCTTCTCCCTTTCCCTTCTTTTTGTCCCTTTCTTTACTCCTTGTCTTTCTCAAACGCTCTTTCTGCATAATGAGGCATTTTAAGAAACTTGTACTCTAGAACTTCTCCCACCCTAAAGAGAATAAATCTAAAGCAATAGAAAGCTCATCTTTCCTACATTTCTGTTATAAAGGATTTTCATCATATGTGTGCCTCCTCCTGTGAGTGTCAGAGCCCTGCATGCAGCTGCAGAGATAAGAATCATGAGTTATGCCGCAGACCACAATGATGGTGCCGCATGCACCCATGTGAGCAAAATACATCATTTCCCTTTTCTTTCTCACACTAGGGCATTAATGAATAAAAAGGTAGAAATTCTTATTGACTTCTCTTAATTTACTAAGAAGATATTCCAAGTAAGTCCATTGGATTTGAAGTAATGAAAAGTTTATTTTCTCATGGAATTATAAATACAATGGCCTTATCAGCCACCATCCTTTTTTCTAACCCTCTGTACAGCCTATATGAGCCTTTATCTCTCTGATCATAACTGTTTACCTGACGTGCTCACTAGATAAGGCTTTCTTAAAGAGTAAGATATCTTAATTACTTCTGAATTCCTGGGGCAGACATAGAGTGGAGCACTGGTGATGAGCATTACGTGCAATGAGTGAATCAATGAAGCAACAAATGAGTAACATTAGGACATACTTCTTATTGAATTCTGGGTTAAATCCTATGCATCTTTAAAACATGTATCCTGTCCCTATACCCCAAGACTGCTTACTCAGACTGTTCCCTCAGTCATTTGACCTGGAAAACTGAACTGCCTTTTAGCAGAGGGTGGTATGTGAAGGATACAAGCTACAGACCAATTTACATCAAGCAGTTTTGTAAGAAACTTTAATGCCTAACCACCAGTAGCCAGTCAGAAAATCCAGAAACAAAATTACAAGTACATTTGTATGCAACATTACCATTTCAAACTGCCTTCTCTCACAAAGAAAAGGGCTTACGTTCAGGTATATACCAATATGAATGACATATTCTTGCATAAATAGTGAGCTTCTGATGGCTTTACTTTCATTTTAAAGAAGGAAAAGTTAAGTCAAAACAATTTATATAATTCTTCCTGGACTAGTCATTTGTAGTTGATGCCAATAGCACATGGTTTCTGGTGAGGGAGTCAGACTATTAGAACACAGGTGTTGATTCATAGAGTTTACCATGTTACCACATTCAGGGGACTCAGGGTGGGCATATCACTGGCCATATAAGGATAAAAGTACTAACGTTACATTTTTAAAAGAGAATATATTGTAAACTGTGACTTCCTTATTGCTTTTGTCATTCCCCTCCAAACAAAACAAAATAAGAGCCAGTGAGGATGAGGACAGAACTCTTGTACAAACAATACAGATCTTCTAAAACGGTAATAGGGTGCAAGCAACTTAGATCTTCAAGAGAAAGTTGGGACTTAATGTCTATCATAAAATTCAGAGAAGACCCTAATTTATGCAATGAAAATAATAAATCAATTGGAGGATGATGAATCAGAGAATCTGGTTCCGTGTATCTGGAAGAATAGTTTAATAGGCAGAAACTGAGGTTCTGTCATATGACTAATCATTTAAAATCAACCACTAATTTTCTTTCATTTACCCCCTTTCTTCAGTTTTAACTTGAAATAGAACAACATATGATCATATCTACCTTTCCCAAGGACAAATGATCAGTAAGGGAAAGAGCTCCCAAATACATATGTTTATCCTATTTGGATGTAACAAGTATTTTTTCTTTTCTTTTTTTATTTTTTCTTAAAGGAAAGGCACAGACAGGAATGAAGGCAAGTAGGCAGGCATGCAGGCAGAGAGAGGAGGAAGAAGCACTTTATTATTTACTTTGCTCAGTTGTTCATCATTGGTCATTTCCCCAGATCTGGGTCTTGCACCAGGAACCTTGGGATATATGAGGAGCGTGCCAGGTTTAAACCACTAGGCCACTAGGGCTCACCACAGTATTTTTTTTTTTAGTTCTTATGTTTAGGAAGGACTTGATTGTGATGGTAGTTTTGAAAGCAATAGTTCTTGAAATTCCCAGAGCAGAACAGCAATATACAAAGTATATACAGGGTTTGGATTTTCAGAGATGTTATTTTATGTTATATGTTGGGTGTTACTACATTAATGTGTTAATTATGTTACATTTATGTAACTGTGGCTATATCGAAGATACTGAATCAGCCTTCCCTTCCCTTCCCTTCCCTTCCCTTCCCTTCCCTCCCCTCCCTCCCCTCCCCTTCTCTCCCCTCCCCTCCCCTCCCT